>WYDF02264326.1:0-18824 GCA_009867245.2 Adranes taylori
TAACCATACGCCACTGAGTTGAAATAAATCTTTCTAAATTTCTCTTCATAGTTTCACCCTCTTCCTCATACGTCGATAGTCAACATTCGTAAACCAGACTATACCTACTCCTATATTTCATAATATCCCCTAAAAATCGGTTGCTTAGTAGTAGTTACTTCAGTTTAGGTGAAGTTGGTGTATGAGAAACTTCGGGGTCAGAAATTACCAATTTAAATTGGAAGAAATGGCGACTTTTATGAATGTGGGTTCTAGAAAAGTGTACAATCAGAGAAGAAGATACAACGACGATCAATATCGTAAATTATTCAAGTGTTTATTGTTTTAATTATATACCAAGTTACTTTCATAATTTGGTGTTAAAAGTTCAACAGAGAAAATGTTGAGTGGCTTGTAAATTATTTTCTTGATGATGCCATAGAAACAAGAGATGGAGCCTTGTCACCTACGCAGTAAATGGAAGTGTTTTTGAGAACATTAGGTAATTTTAGTGAGGCATTGGTAAAATATTTATAATTCATATATTTTTTCAGGAGATTCTGGATTTCGACAAGGAGTTGCTGCTGATATTTGTACAAATCAATGTACTGTATGCAGATCCTTGGTATTCGTATTCGAGGCGATTAACTAGAAGAGAAATAACTGGAATAAACTTCGAACACATAGCAATTGCTTGCTGATGCTATGAATGAATGGGCAAATATAAAGCAAATGCCAAATATTATACGTGCTGTTGACTCTACTCATATACAAATAACAAAACCATGCTGATGAATATGTAAACCGAAAAGGGGTAGGTTCAATCAACGTTCAAGCTACTTGTAACGCTGAAGAAATGTATACTAGTGTCGACGCATCTTGACAGGGTTCCGTGCACGATAGTTGAATATGGCGAAACTCAGCAGGCTATGGAATTATGTATGATAACATGCAAGAAGCAGCTTTGTTAGGCGATGAAAGGTATGGAATTGCACCGTGGTTGCTCACACCACTTAAGAATCCAATAACTGCAGTTGAAAGAAATTATAACATAATGCATTTGAGAGAACCTCTTGTAATAGAGCGTCAGTTGAAACGACGTTTTCCAATGTATAATTACACCATTCGCTTGAAAACTGAAAGAATCTCAAAATATATTGTTAGTGCATTGTTCTTCATAATATAGAAAAACATCTGCAAGACCCATACAACGATTTTGATCCAGTTGAGATAGAAGTAGAGCATCAGTGTCAACAAATATTTTAAGGCAATCATTTACAAATACGACACACAAATTCGGACATACTGCACAGAAATAAAGAAGCTATATTTCATTATTTCATCCAGTAATATAAAAAACAATCAACTAATCTAAAGAAAGAATATCATGTTATATTAGATTTTATTTATTTTAATTAATTGGATATTTCACGCTGAAAGTAATGATCTATGAATTGCTCAACTGCCTTTGAACAATTCTCTAAAGCAATTGCAACCCTTTACTTAGCTTTCGCAGTAGACTGTTGTGCCATAGCAGCAGAAACCTGATCTTCGGCAGCTTCAATTTGTTTTTTCAAACATGTCTTCTTCAGTTGCACCAATGATATGTCGCCATTCCCAGCTGTTGTAGTGCCTTTGGTGTTAATAAAGTTAGCGTGATTAAAGTTAGCAATTAATTTTTTGAGTGCCTCTTCTTTTTCATTTTGGGAGTCATTCTCTTATCAAACAGAATTTTATTGTCCTCTAGAAGAACAACAACGCACATTTGATCATTTTCCCCTCATCTATTTCCCTCATCTATTTCCCCTCATCTACTGAAAACGCGTGTACTTCTAACGCTAACAAAGAGACAAGTTCCAACACGTTTATTTTGGTTTGTACGCAGATCGCGTGATCTGCGAGTTTTCTCCACGTGGTATCTATTTGAAACATCTATATATACTTCGTATAGGCACTCCTGTTTCGCTTTGTGCTGTAGTATGTTCTTCTCAAGTAGAGTAGGTACTTGTATTTCAAAGTAGATGCTACGTAGTAAATGCTTTTTCTAGTAGCAGTAGCATGTACCACTTTCAATGCATACCACTAAATGGCTGCTGCATAATTAAGTACTATGATAAATTATATACATGCTGTTCTTAGAACTAACAAAAATGGACTGATTATGATGCTATGCACGAAGTCGTTCTAGCAGGCTAATTGCTTTAGTGCCCGCAACTGTCCGCTCCTTATCGTGCGTCTAAGTGAGTATTCCGAGCGCCCGATCGTTAATATGTTTATTGAACAATGCTAATCTAATATAGTCTAACTTAAATACAATTCTATTTAACATATACGAGGAGTATATAATTCAATAATAATTTATGATGTTATCTTTGATCTGTAACAATGTTTTGAATTTATAAAGAATAATAAATTTACTTCCTTGTTTAAAAAAAAACTTTATTTATGACTGGTTTTGGCCATTGTCAGATATAACTATAATGAAATTAATTTAAGTTACATTATATTTCTTAACGTAATTTTTTACTTAATACTATTGTTCATTTGTAGGTTTACATTGTTTTTTAAGGAATTGAATTGTAATTCTTTTTTTTTTTTGTTTTTGTGGTGCTAGTGTTTGGTTTTTATATTTGTGTCGGTAATTTTATCTTGTGTGGGCGTTCTTTGAGAAAATATATTGAAATAATTCTTGTACTTACAATATTTTGTTATTATTACCACACTCTGCAGTCAAGACGTCTGCTGTGGTTTATTTTAATTTTTATATTTTGCAGTTTGAGTCACCTGCAAGTTTTTTTATCTTGAAGCAGCAATAAACAAACGTGTTGATTAATGCTTAATAAATTAGCATTTGGATGTAATTCTTTGCCTAGGACACGGTTTACTGTGGCTACATATTTTTATTTTAGTTACAATGTAAACTGGCGCTTACATTGGCTTGCTTGGAAGTCATTGCGCATCATGGAAAAACTTGTATAATTCCGTGGAGATCATGTTTGGGATATTAGACTCGTTAGTTGTCTTCAATAATCGGTAAGTTTGTCTTCTATATTAGGCTATATAGTCCAAAAGTCAAGTTCTTGTGTGCTAAATGCATGCTCAACCAAATTGTATTAATCCTATTTATGAGAACAGCTCCCTTCTTCTTGCTCTTCTCTCTGATGCATCGTTCACACTTTTGAAGTTACTTGAATTCAAGTCAATTAAAAGGAGTAATTTGAAACAATCTGAATAATGTGAACATGATTGTTTACTTGCTTCAAGTAACTTCAAATGTACTTTCGAGTTTCATATAGAAGCTGAAAAGAAGTTAGCGTTCGCGTTCAAGTTCTTAACTTGAACGTAGAATTGAACAGTTCGAACTGACATTCAACTACACTTGAGGACAGTGAGAGTGCTATGCCATGTGGCTATATCTTTTTAGGTTATTGATTTGTTTGTTTTATTCACATTTTATTTCTTGATACAAGAAATGGCGAGAACAAAGTGGAGTACTGACCAAATAGTACAATTTTTAGAAATTCATGACAGGTTTGATATCCTGTGGGATTGTGGTTTGCAAAATTATTGAGATTAAAGAATTAAAAGCATGCAAATATTGAATGAAATGAGTTATAAAGGGATAAATGGTGATATTGACGTTATCAGAAGTAATTAAAACAATATGCATCGAAGAATTAAGAATAATTGAAAATAATAAGAAGAGTGGGGCTGGTGGCGCCAACGTTATCCTGGTTCCGTACAGCAGAGAGGTTCTGGAGGAGAGTGACTGTAGCGAGAAAAAGTAAAACAAATATGGTAAGTGTATCAATATTATGGTTATTAAAATATAAACATTATAAAATAAAATCATATAAAAATGAATAGAATCTTGGTATTAATATTACAATATAACACGCATTAGTACATTGTTAATATATCATGCGTATTTGCCATGGTATTGCTTTGTTTGTTATAAAATATTCTTCTTATGCATCCCGCAAGCCTCGAGCACTTTTAGAATAATTATTTGAATTTTGAATTTAGTTCTGTAATTCCCTGATAATGAGCTATATCGTTATTCCAAGATCCCGAAATAATAGTACTTGTTTTGTTATCTTCCTTGTCTAATATTCCTCTAGAAAAATCATACAAGCATACATACAAGCTCCACTTGTATGTATAACTAAATTAATAGTTTCTGGCACCTGGCATACAGGTTTCTTAAAAACTCTAAATCAAGTTCAAACAATGCCAAAAGCATTTTCCAATACACTCCTAGTTCTCGATAGGTGACAAATGATAATGTTTTGCTTTTCTGCCATGGTTTTAATAAAGCTGTACGGAGTTGAAATGTATCATCTCCTAGCAATACCCCATTGCTTGTATAGGTTCATAGTTAAAGGTGTTATTTTTGAGAGTGGTACACAAAGAACTAGTATAAAATATTCAGGAACCGTTTGTTCTTCCATGGCTCCCAACATACTCTACAATTACAATAGTGCTGTCCTACAATAACTACAATAACAACGTGCCCTTGTAATAAAAAATGTTGGATTTGGAGTGAGGTGGACGTTTAGTATTTATATGCTTGCCATCTAAACTTCCGCAACAATTTTCAAAATTTCATCTTGATTCAAAGGATTTTTGAATACCCCTTCATTCTTCCTGGAACTGTACTGGAATCATGAAACAATAATTTGTTATTCGACTTTTTTAGGACGACATGGAAGAAGCTGCAAATATTCAAGAAATTTAAGCCATAACAGAAAAAGACGAGATTGTATCGTCACCCAAGAGAATCATAAAAACGCTTAGTCGGACAAGAAATGTAAAAAGCTTTATGGACAGATTACAATTATCAGATTACAAAACAATTATCTATTGATATTGACACACTTATTCAGTACAATCTAGCTCTCAGTGTACCACTGTATACCAGAGCTCTCTTAACAGTTCCTCCACATCAAATATGGTAGAAAGACTGAAATAGTATTTTTTGATACTCGGTATATATTATATGTCAATCATCTCAAGCTGCATCCACTGGCTCAAAAGCTCGAAGTTATTTCCAACTTATATCTTGCAGATATAGATTCTCTTAGAAATGTTGATGGTTTTTGGATCCTGTTTTTAACACAACTGATCAAATATTCGAAATTACTGATACATATTCTTAAGGACCATCTTCTCCATCTTCTGAACGAAGAAAGCCGAAGAAAGTTCTTTCAATAAGGTAGCCGATTCACCTAGACTATTTCTCCTGCTAATTCACTTCCTGACACAACGAACTTCTCCTTTTTCTGAAAGTTTTAATAATTATATTATAATTAAACTAGTAACAAGATCTATTCCAACATTAACCACCTGATTCTACGCCATTTTTTTCCAACTTGACTCAAAACTTTTTCAAATGTCAAACATTAACTTGAATAAAATATTGAAAGTGTATGAACGTTCACTTGAATTCAAGTTGCTCCATTCAAGTAACTTGAAAAGTGTGAACCTTGTTTAAGGGTAGTATAGGTGCTCGATCCCAGTGTTGGACTTAGCTTGAACTTCTCTTCTTGAGCTACTAGCAATTGAGTTACTCGACTTACTTAAATTTGTTTATATTATGTTTAATCGTGTTTGTAGTCTCTTTCCAGGAGATAAATTGGCGAAAACCTTTGCAATTTAAGCATAAACGGGCAACGGACGTCTCATTTTAGAAGCTAGACAATCGCCGGCGTAAAAGAATGTTCCCTTTCTGTCAGCAGGCTATTGGAGGTATTTGTTCTATTTTATCCTCTAAGCGATTTTGATATGTGGCCAGGTACTTATTTTTGGCATGGTTGATAGCTTCTATCAGTACCTTCTGCTTTTAGATCGCATCATTGCATTCGTTAATGACAACAAAGGCTTAGCTCAGTGCACCGCATTTGGCTAGCAAACCAATATATGAATATACGTATATTCATATAACCGTATATTCCTGTAAACGTATGAATATACGTATATTCATATGAACGTTTTTCAAACTGGTTTGCTAGCCAAAGGTGTGCACTAAGCTAAGCGTTTATTTTCATTTGCGAATGCAATGATGCATTGTGAAAGTATAGAGCACTGATAAAGGCATATGCCAGAAATTTGCATCTGCCCTTACCGTTGTTTTCAGAAATAATTCTGCAGTTTTAGAAATTATTAACTCAATTATTAACAGTTAACTTCTTAAAAGTAATACCATTTACATATATTTTCTTAATAACATTTATGATTTAGCGCGTCTGCTAATACTAGAGGAGATCTAGGGGTGGTAATCGAAAAAATAGGCGCACTTTCATTGTTTAAATTCCCCGTTGGTATAATTCCTAATAATTTGGATGAGTTGACACCCTAACAGCCTGTCTCATCGTAGGTTACTTCGTGCAACTGCATTTAATTTTATAACATCTCTTAGTAATAATATAGGCACACAATCATACGTACGTCTATTCATATAAACAATTTTCATATTGGTTTGCTAGCCAAAGGTGGTGCCCTGAGGTAAGAAATGGTTTTGCCCGAAATGCGCATATACCCTTACCTTTTTTTGTTTCAGCCAAATTGAATTTCCTAAAACATGAATTTGCAGTTTTCGACATAATTAACTCATTTAATTGTTAACAGTTATACTTCCTGATAGTAATACCATCTATATATTCTTAATTAAAATTGTTATTATTATTAATATATTATTTAATAATTATTAGCATGATTTCTATGCTAATATAAGAATAAGTAAAAGGAGATTAATGATCGATTGTTAAATGATCGTTGGATTTTATTTACGTCCGGTATGTTATATAAATCTCTGTTTTCAAATTTCCTCTTAATTTGAGATTTTAAATCATATTATTATAAAGTTTCATATTATACATAGATTGTTACATAAAATAGAAGAAGCATATTGTTTTTATTATATGTACATATATGTGTATTCTGCAAATACTAAAAATTCCAAAATTTCTATAGTTTCACATGATATGCGAAAAATAATGAAACGTGTTTGTTCGTTATGTTTGCATATCAGCATTGAAATGAGCGTTTAAAACTCATGCGCTATGTTCATGCGCTATATTCAGTGTAACAGTCGTACACGTATAATGCACACAATACCGGATGTCTCTCTGTCCAAGGTTCGTGGACTGAATCTCTTATCAGTCTTATACTATACTCATGTGAATAGGGAAAAGTATCAAATAATATCGTGATTTTCAGTATTAGTTAACTGCTAAAACCGCTTTTCTCTATTGAGCTATAATCATGTTGATACTGTGCGTATTTAGTAATTTTTACTATTCCTAATTCCCAGATATTTGCTACGTGTAACAAAATCATATCCTGTTTAATTAAAATTAGCCATAATAGCTATTTGATACGCTTGAACAAAAAAATTTTTAATATACTTGTTTTAGATTATTATAGCGGTTTAAAAGAAACAAAAACTTTACATCTGATGGACTATAATTTTTCTATAAGATATTGCTCATGTAATACGACTCAAATTATTTATTTTGAAATTCTTTCAGATTGGACCGATTTTTAAAATTCGTTACGCATTATATCGTTACGCCAAGTAATTGTATATGTAGCTGAATATGAGTGCAATACAAAACAACAGATTTCGTAGAAGGCAAGCGTTAAGTTTTTTTGTGTATGAGGTTACTTAACCTGAATTTTATTGTTTTTAATATATATATATATATATATATATATATATATATATATAATATGTAAATAATTCTATTGACCTTCGTTATTTTGGACTGACAGATTTGTTTGATTCTAATTATAATGTATGAAAGTATTTTAGCGATCTAATGTATGGAGATGTGTGAAACGTCCTGCTACTATCCTGCTAGTAGCGTGTGGATGATTACGAATAAAGACGGTCTGATCCTTTTTATAGATGAAAAATTAAATTATGATTGTGTTGGTGACGCTTTAGTTAGAAAATACCAGATATATCCAGAAGCCGCTCACTATACACGAATACTTAGCCATTTATAACAATATTATTACAGATAACAATTTGCGAAAATGCGCACTCTGAGGCTATCGGAACAAGACCCAAAATTTATCTTGTTGAAACTGGGTATGGCTTTTTATACGAAATCAGAGATTGTTAAAGCCCGACTTCGCTGTCGTACTTCTAAATACTGACGGCAGTAACTAGGCAGAACTTAGTCGAAATTTCTGTTAAAATCTTGTGAAGGGAGAATTTTCCCCCAATAAGAAACATTCTTTAATCCGTTACAAATCTTAAAGAAAAATATCGCATAATATCTTTACCAAGACTCTTAGATTTTATGATTCTATGATAGAGAGTTATCTAATCACATTTAACGTGCAAGCGAACTTGCTGTCGGTGTTCCTCTTCCAATGCCGCTACGACCAGTCCAGAAACAGTGATGGCAATTTTTACATGGTCAATAACACTTCTTGTAAGTAAAACAGAAAAATTTGTTAATACCCGTTAAGTCATAAAATCTCCATAGGATCCAGGAAGCTATTAAGGTGTCTAAAAAACATTAAGAGTTTTTTGTTCGGAACTGAATGTCGTAAAACTTACGGGCGGACGAAATATCTCTCTGCTAATATGTATACAACTTTTTGCTTCTTGTTCAATGTTTACATGAGCAAAAGTACTAGTGAAACATCGGTACAAAATGGAACATGTGCAAGGAAATCATTAATCTTCTTTTGAACAAAACAGCAAGAAAAACGAGGCCACTGTAGTATAAGCGTTGTTTACTCGAATTCGTAGATCGCCTAAAGTGAAATTCTATAGTAAGAAAATTGCAGGCAAAGACCAAGGTGCCCTAAAAGAGAACGAAACATCTCTCTCAAACAAACGAAAAAACGTGAAAAACATTTGCCGAAACAAAAACAGCAGCAAAATGGAAGGTCATCTAAATGCGAGCGATAAAATTCTCCATCACTTTTTCTCTTTAACGCACAAGAACACAGCCACTGTGTGGTTTGCGGCATGGCTCTATCTCTCTCCCGTCCATCTGCGTGCAATGTGGTGCGAACGCTGCTGGGTTTTTGCATCGGCTCTAACTCCATTTCTTCCCACTGTGAATGTCATTTAAATAACGGTAGCAGTCAACATCTCTCTATATGCAAAGTTCGATGCATGCTTGTAAAAAAGTTCTGTGGCCATACAACGTAAATCTTTCCTTTGTTTGAATTACATTGAATTAATTATTATCGATTCGTTATTTATTTGATTATCTATTTATTTATTTAATTTATTTGATGGTTTAACAAATAATTCGATTGTAGGACCCGATTGGAGTAAGTTTTATTGCCAATTTTAGAAAACGCTTTTAATCAGAAGTTTATTTATTCTAAAAAAATATTGACAAAAAATATTAAGATATCAGTTACAGAAGCCAATAGTTGTTTTGGTGCCGGAGTGTTTAGAGGTGAGTTCAAATAAATGTGATGCCCTGAATGTAAATATGGCATTAGTTTTTATCTAAGGACTCAAATTTCTAAGATATAACTTTTAGTTAAATATACGGTACACTATTTTAAGTTAAATTCATGGATCAAATAAACACAGAATATTTATTTTTATATTATACAAATATTATTACAGTAGGCCCACGGTAATGCGGACTGCGTTTCCGCTGTCCTCTATAATTCGACATGTCATACCTATTACGGCAAAGCTTCGTCAATGTAGGATTGACAGGTTGCAACTTCTGTAGGCAAAGTGACGTGTTACTTGCTACGTATAACGTGTTGTCTTAATTTGATTGTTGCTTGTGGCGCGGGCGTTCACGTATTGTAAAATTTCATAACGTTATAAATCATCTATCATCACTGGCTTTGCAAATCCAAAAACGGAAGCCCAAAACATTAACATTAAAGAAAAAAGTGAGAGTTTTGACCGCCTAAATCGTAATGAATATTTTAGTAAGTCGGCAAATGAGTAGGGCGTTCCAGGATTTATGATAATAAAAAGAACTACGAGAATATTCATGTCTATTACTGACTGTAGGCCAGGTAAGAGGAAAACTCTCAAGAAAGCTGAACATCCAAAGGTGGAAGCAGCTTTGTATATGTGGCTTCTTCAAGAACAGGCATACGACTTTTCTGGGCCCATATTGACCATGGAATCAAAGTTTCTTTTACAGTAGATAACAACAAAAGATGATTTTGAAGCTAGCAAGGGATGCTTGTAACGCTTCAAGTTTGATGTTGGTAACAGGAGATAAACTCTCTAATGGTGCATTCTGCGAAGATTAAGTCTTTGTCCTTCACAGGTATAAAATGCAGATGAATTAGGGCTTTTTCGGCGTGTAATACCTAACGTTCGTTTCATATAATGAAAAATCTGTACCTAGACGTAAAATGAGGAAAGAACGTGTAACAATAATACGTGTACTAACGCTTCGGGCACACACACGCTAGTTGTTTTTAGTCATTGGAAAATCAAAGATTCCACGTACATTGGTAAACATTGATTTACCAGTACTTTATTACGGACAAAAAAGCGTGTGGATAACAAAAGACCTTTTCAAGAAGTGGTCTGATGAATGCTCCACGTCAGAAGTTAGCAAATGGTTGAAAGATCATAATCTTCCGCCAAAAGCGTTTCTGCTTCTCGATAATGGTCGCGGTCACCAATACGAAGAAGAACTAGCGATTGAGGATAAATGCATCACTGCGATGGTTATTCCACCGAACTGTACTACATTCATCAAAACAATGGATCAGGATATCATTTAGTTTATCAAGCCAGATCACAAAAAAAGCTTCTGCTGATGGCCATATCAACAAACCAGCCGATAGAGTGTTAGTTTTTAAAAGACTTAGTTTTTGCCCTTTGCCAGTCTTGGAATTCATTGACTCCATTACATTATCACGGAAAAACTTATAGCTACAAATCGTCACCTTAACAAATTTCTGATGATGAGATTATTAAGCAAGCATGATGCCGAAGTCATCGTAACTACTCTAAAAGTGACAGCAAAAAATGCGATTAATGTATTTGAAGTGTGTATGCAGTGGGCTGAAGAGAATAGTGCATCTTAGAATGAAATTTTTCTTCTGAGGAGGCTGAGCGACAGGGCCTTTAGAAAATTTGACGTATATTTGTAAACAAAAGAAAATTGATGAATATTTGCAAAGGAAAAGAAAATTGATGAATATTTGCAAACAACAATAATTTATGTATTTGTTTATCCATTTTCGCTCAAATTATGTATGTAGTATGTATATGTATGTTGGAAATATGTAGTACGTAATTACTATAACATACATACATATGTATTGATTTACAAAAATATCTAGGTGTTACGTTTAGTTTTATTCTTTTTTAACTATTATGGTCATTGCGTTAATTACGTTAATTCTATAATAAACATATATTGTGCTGTTTAATTCATCAAGTTACTCCAATTGGTCCGATTACAAGATACTCCTTTTCAAAACGTTTCGGGCTGCAAGGGGCCGGTGACAGCACCCTATATGTCAAAAAACTTGATAATCCTACACCATCTTGCAAATAATTTGTCGAATGACTGCGCGTCTACTGTATATACAAACATAGAGGCAAAAGTTATCGATCAAATCAACTACTCACTGAAGACCTCTGAAGCTTCTTTTGCGTGACATTTTTGAAACTATTTTGGAACAGTCTCTTTTTAAAGAAATCTTTCATTTTACTCCTTGCTGGTGTTTCCTATATTTTCAGGAAAACGGTGTAAGTGGCCGTGTAAATAGTGATCTCATTTATTAGTTCAACATAGTTTTCAGCTTTGCATTTGTCCATAATATTTCTGATAACTGTAACAAATGAAGTATATGCTTTTCGCTCAGCATCATACTTCTAATTTACGAATGCAGGCTCCTTAATAAGTTGCCTTATTTGTGGGCCGTGAAATATTCCTGTTTTCAGTTTTTCCGTACGCAACTGAGGCATTTTTTCCCTATATATGCAAATCGGATGCCAGGTTAATTGAAAAACATACTAAATGATAGATGTAACCTTATGTTTATGACATTGGCGGCTAGTGAAAATTTTGAGTACGTGTTCACTGTACTATAGTCGTTTAGAGAATTAAAAAGTAGTGTATATTAGACGCTTATCTAATATTGGATTGCAACTATTGTTCTGTTACGCGATAGACCAATTTGTGTTTCGTAAATAATTTCGCTTTCCAGTTTTTGTTTGACTTTGAATTTTCAGTTTGTCTTCATAAGATACATTTTTATTTACAATATTTTGAACTGAATTCATTATAATTTAATTTAAGAATACTTTATTTAAAAGTATTCAAAATATTAATTAAAAAAATAGTCCGAAACTCCGATTTATTATTATGAGTTTTTTATTATGAGAGTATTAATAAATACATATATAAAAGGATGTGAGTCAGAAGGACATTAAAACAAAACTCTATGAGCGCACAGTTAACATACACAGCCCGCTCACAAATAAATTGTGCACTTTTCTTCATATAAAATGCTTGTTATTTTAGACCAATCAGGCGAGGCCATTCAGGGAAAACAAATAAATGTTGTTGATTGACAAAGATTCTGCCTGAACCTAATATAATATACGCATGTAGTGATGTGTAAGGTGAATTAGCATGCAAAAAAATTAACTACTTAAAAACGAGTTATAGCAAAAATTTTCAGATATTTGGAATTATATTTCTACATATTTCTGCTGCAAATTAAACGAGAGTATGTCGCTTGATTACTTGGAGTAATTAAAATTAAGCGGTCGATTTAAATATCAATAGTATAATAAAATGTTATTTTATAGATACATGTGCTAAACGTCAATTTTATTCTAACTGGGCTATTTACATGAGCAGTCTCCCTTATATGACAATATTTTCCAGCAATACTCATAGTGCTGGAAATTACATTTCTAATTACATTTTTTATTTACATTGTAATTACATTTTTGTAATACAAATGAAATCTGAATGAATGAGTGACTAGATGAGTGACTGAAAGACTGAGTGGAGTAATGAAATGAATTACTAAGCGGAATTTACGCCGTTAAAGGGATTTTTCTTTCGAAAGTAGATACTTATTCCCCTCTATAAGATCTCACTATTCCACCTAAGGGATGCGTGTCCCACTAGTTGGGAAGTCCTGACTTCGAACATATTTGTGACAGACATTTAAAAGAATGTATTAAAACACTAAAGTTTTTTGTTGCTTTTTATACGTTTTTAAATTAAGTTCTCTATTTTAGTGAAATCGGCTACCGTACACGAGAAAATGAATACTCATTTGAATATGCGACCTCATTATTTCCCTCAACAAGGTTAGTCCAACTTTCCCTATTAGTTTAGACGTAGATTTAAATTCGCTTATGTCTACATGTTGCAAACGATTCTAGTCTCTAGTTGTATGCACGTACATAGTGGATGCTTACTTACATGACAATACTTACTGGGGAAGAAAAAACTGCGTTTTGGAGATTTATCTTATTATATGTGAAGGACGTGATATGTCATTCAAGTAATTAATAAAAAAATAATTTAAATGCAATTTCATTGAAATTACTATTTAAAAATTATAATATTTTTAATTACACTAAATTATTCAAACACAATGAAGCTTACATAATGTATGATGGGTCTTTGGATAGAGAGTATATGTTACATTATTTCTGATACAATTCCCCTTGAAAAAGGATAAAATGTGATGTGATCAGTAGGGCGATTCTGTTAAAAAGGGGCTTTGGATTTTTATAGAATAACGTTTTTCGTACTATGGTTTTCTTCGTCTTCTTCTTCACATCTTTATTTTCAGCCTATAGGTGTATCATCAAATAATAGTTTCAGCCAAAGGAATAACGGGGAAACATTTGATATACAAGGAATAGTATATTAGGAAAAGTAAAATATAAGATATTCGAATGCCCATCAAGCAATGAACCAAGAGATTAATAACAAAAGTCTCTAACAATAAATAGTAATATAAGGAGAGTGACTTCAAAGATTAATTCCGGAATTAACTAAGAACTACAATGAAACAATTACAAATATCTTTACTGATAAGTGAAATTAAACCATAAAAATGAAACAGAGACTAAACTTTACACGGATGAAGGTCCTCAACAATATTACTTAACTGAACTAAATAAATCCCCATAAACTGCACAAGAACAAAAAAGATCATCCTTCAAACCGAATCTAAAATAATACGCTGGAAAAGCAGCGTGTCCTTTGTCATTGTAGCCACTTTTTATATCCGCATTTTCCGTGTTCACATTTACTTCCACTTCCATTTGAATTTTGTATCTCATCTTGATCATTTTCATGAGTATACTTATTTTTTCCTGCTGGTTTACACTGAGCTTTCGTCTTTTTGTTTCCTATTCTCTTTTTTCTGACTCACTAGTTGAAAGCTTTGCCTCCACTTCCTTCCATTTCCTTAACTCGGATTCGGCTCTTCGCCCTTTCTCTTTCTTTCGCTTCTTTAAACACCAGTTCTTTGGCTCTAAGCTCCTTTTTAAAACTGAATATTTCTCGCATTAATTTATTCATGTCCTTTTGTTGTGCATGCATAAATTAATGCGAAAACAGGGACTTTGTTGAACATTTTTACCCACTATTGTCACTGCTCTTAAAAATAGAAATTAAAGAAAACATAAAGATAGATACCTGGATTGCAAACGGTATCGGAAATCGGATAGAAGAACTTACCGCTGCACTAGTAAGCGAAAGGAGGCTATATTCCGGAGATATGACACATATTCTCCTTAAAGCTAAATATAGCAACGAGGAGGTAGTAATAAACCTTCCTAACATTGACGTAGTGACAATAAAGACCAGTATTTGTGGAGAGAAATTGGCCCTAGCGGCATTGTATTTGAGTCCGAAGCGCAAACCTAATCAGGAAGGTGTAGTTGAATCATGGAAAAAGTCTCGCAGCAGGACACCTGAAAGCCAAAGACTAGCTGAGGCAATAGACTTACGAACCTCGCAGGAAAAGCAATTCATAATTATGGAAGAAATGAATAAATGTAGTAGCAAACGAGACCACCTCCGCCAGAACAAACCACATGGAAGATGTAGTTGACATATTTCTATTGCATGAGGTCATAAAGGAAGTGAAGATAGTAAATAAATATGCACTCTCATCCGACTACTGTCCAGCTCTAGTTCAAATAGGAAGTTTTACTAGTCGAAACATAAAGCACCTAATAGCTTACAAGTATAGCTGTCCTAAATTTGCACATGCAAACTCCAAATTTATCCCAGAGCCAAAAATAATAGAATCTAATACAGTCATGGATACAGCAGTGAATAATTTGACAAAATTCCTTCAAGAATCGTTACATTATAGCGCAGAACCCAACAAATGCGAAAACATGTGACTATTAAGCAAAGAAGAAAAGAAGGTGTTCAAAAACAAAAATGTTTCAAAAAATTACAGGACACTCCCTGATAAGAAAAATTTCAGAACGCTGCATTCATAAATAAATAAAATGTTAGCCGAAAAGAAGATAAGAGCATGGAATCAAAAAGTAGAGGAAAACTGCGAGGAAGATGGAGCTGAAAGATTCTGGCAATTTTTGAAAAGACTTAGAAGCAATGCACAAGACAAACTACCACTTCGAAAGCATTATGAAAAGCTAGCATTCTAGGACAAAAAGAAGCACAGATCAGTGCAGACCGCTTTGAAAAAGTTCCAAAATCAGGACAAAACAAGCCAAGTACTGAACTAGGAGGTACGCAACACAACGACAATCATCCGCAATACAAAAATCATAAGTGAAGGTAATATGTCAACCAAAAAAGTGTTCAGCATAATATGAAATTTGAGTCCAAAGAAAAGGCCCCTGACATAGATGAAATTCCAAATAAAACACCAGATTTACTAATACATTATTTAAACAAAATTATTAACAACATAATTAACAGGAGCCACTTCCTAAAGCGCTGGAAAGGAGCAACTATTGTTACCATAGAGAGCAAAGGCAAGGATCCATCACTGCCAGCTAATAGAGCTTTAGTAGTCTATTAAATAGTCTGTCTAAGGTAGTAGAAGAAAATAATATAATTAAGTATACAATGAATAATCAGAAAACTGTGTAATTCCTCCATAGCAATTCGGTTTTCGGGAGAAATTAGCCGCAAATCAGCAGATGATACCAATTTGCTGATGCAATTTGGTATTGATAAGGGACTACTGCAGAATAAATATAAGCAAAACAGACTGATGCAGATCAGAATATTAAATCACAGAACAGAGCCAGTACGATTTACGAGTTAAAACATTACACCTAAGAAAGCAATGAAGTAATATAAGTGTCATAATTGATCCGACAATGAACATTTTCAACACGTATAATCTAGAGAGGAGCACGATTAGAGGCTAAAAGTTAGAGCAAGAGCCGCCAATATGAACAAGATATTAAGACCTTACGTATTAAGACCTACTGTAGGGGTGTGAACTCTGGACAATAGGCTCACAGAAAGCAACGGACATAAGCACAATTGCACAAAACAAATTACTTTACAAAGTTCTAGATCCGATGAAAAACAAAGAATTCACAGGAGCAATGATAGAACGCTACCTATCTGACATAGCAATGAAACGTCGTATAGAACTAATAAAATGATTAAAACAACACCCAATTAAAGCAATAAAGGCACAGCGGAAAAAATGGGACTACCGTAAGACGGGAAGGAAAGACCAACTATCGAGAAGCCTCTGTAGATCTCAAGCGGGTAATATTCACTACTCATGATCACTCTGTGACCGAGATAAAAAAAAAGAGCTTATCGACAGAGGTTGGGCATAGTATGAATGGTTTTTGGAACAACTGATTTTAGTCGACGTTTACAAAATTAATCACTGACGGAAGCACACTATGACGAAATTAGTCATATCTAAACACTTTTTTTCTTGAGGGTACTTTGTGACCAAGAATTGAACGAAACATTTCGGGGTATTCTTATTGAGTTAGCCTTTACTAAAAGCGTAAAAAATCAACCTACTTTGACCTACAATTTTCATTTTTCCCAAGTTGCTTAATCAAATTCTTTAAAAAGGAACAAAAGATCCAATTGTTAATAAGAGTCTCCTAAGATAGGAATAGAAATAATTTATTGGTTTATAGTTTACATTAAATTACAAATTATGTTGGAGCTATTTAGTATATTTAACTATTAACTATTTGGATTAACTTCGTAGAATATTCTAGTTGTCTGTTCCATTAATATTACCGTTTAGTTCTAACTCATCATTTAATGAAGATAATCCTTCGTCTGCAATGAAATAAATTATTTTATCAGAATTGAACTTTAAAATTTTCTAATTCTATACTTCTTGTTACAAATTTAAAGTAAACGTAGTTCCATATTGAGTTTTTCTATTTATTGCGACCGGTTTCACTTATTTCTATACATCATCAGGCTAAAAAATTTATTTAGCGAATGTAATATTTAGGAACTATTTGTCTGTAATATTAGAGTGCGTCCATATTCAGTGCGTCCATAGATAAATTTAAGCCTGATGATGCTTAGAAACAAGTGAAATCGGTCACAATAAGTAGAAAAACTCAATCAGGAAGTACATTTCTCAATATACATTTTATTACAAAACCTTATGGTATGTATCAACCAAATAATTTTAGATTGTTTTGTAAGATCTTTTAATTATTTTTTAAGATAAATTTTAATTATTTTTTAATATTAATTAAAATATCTTCTAGATATTTCTATTTTTCTTTTAACTAGCAGTTAAAGAAAAGTAGATATTGAATGATGCTAGAGTTAATTTGTTTTCAAGAGTATTTTTTACCTTTCATCAAAACTTATAATTTAGTGTAAATAATATATTAAAAAATAATCATGTAACCCCAAATGCTCGTGCTGAACTCTGTGATATTATTGAAAGTAATTGACCCTAGAGAAATTTAACAATTGTAATTTTTTGATCATTTATCATTTATATTTCTGAAACATGTAACACATGAAAATGATAAAAATAGATTATAGTCGAAGTTCTGCAGTAAGTTGGAGTATTCATTTTAATGAATAAAAAGAAGTGATCCACCTCCAAAAGTATTTTTATTTCAAAAATTAATGTGATCTAGATTTAGAATCAACTAGGATTCCTTATTTCAGCATGAAGTACTATTAAAATTTAAACAAAATTTAAAAAAAACGTTATGTCAATTTTTACCTTTAGTTAATAAAAATTAAATTCAAAGTTTCAAAATGTCTTCTTAAGTCAATGGGGACAAAAAAAACATGTTCTTACATTAAACCATATACTAATATCTTAATCAAAATTTTCTTTTTAAAATATAAATAAAATTCGTAAAACTAATTAAAAACGATAACAAATATAGACATGTAAAAATGTAAACGATTATAAATTTGACTTTTGAATGAAATAATTTTGAAATACAATGTCTATTTTGAAATACTAATTGAAATTTCAAAGAAAATATTGAAGAATTATCAATATGTCAAAATACATTTCAAATATTAGACCGTTAGTAAGCAATTTGACAAGGTCAAACGCAGAAACTAAATTCCCTAAATGAAATAAAATAATGAGTGGTGGATCTAAACGTACCCGAACAACCGAATAGTGCCACCAATTTAAATTCTTTTTTATTTTACTACCAGATATATTTTTTGATCAAATGAAACAGCAGAAAGATATGTCACGAATAACCCTAATAACAATAAAGCACAAAGGAAACCAGAGATACCCTGGCCAATTTATAATAAATGAATCTCAATTTATTTCAAGAATATTGATAGGTCGTACCCGACCTGCTTGTTGATTAAGTCATCACCATTTTTCCATTCATTGACATATATATATATATATATATATAT
>WYDF02264337.1:0-18822 GCA_009867245.2 Adranes taylori
GTGCGGATAGCGGTCCTGTTCACGCCGTTGGCAAATATGATGCCCAGATGGGGGGGGGGGGGGGGCAAAACAACGTTTGCCGGGTCCGCTAGTTTAAAATAAAGTTTAGTACCTTTCTTAGAAGTATCTAAAATAATTGGTAATAAATGACTGAGTTTGTGAAAATGTCAAATTAAAATAATTTTAATTCTTATGTACTAATTAAGTCATATTTCTTATAAAATAAGCAAAATTGGAATACAAACTTTATAGTTTATTAGTGTCTTTCATTAGGTATGAAACGAAAAATTTAGTCAAGTTTATTGGTACTTGACTGTATAAGTATGTTACGAGGGCTAATCGGAAATTGTAGCAAAAATTGTAGTGTAAAATGACAACGATTCTCTTTTGGCGTACCATTTTTGATATTTTTACTAACTCAGTCATTTATTATCAATTATTTTAGATGCTTCTAAGAGAGCTTCAAAACTGAAAATTTATACCCAAATACAACATAAAGTATTGAAACATAATATCTAAAGAAATTAAACAACTTGAAACAAGACAAGAATAAATGATATCGGGATACAAAAAAGGTGAAAAAAATGACGAATGGGAAATACAAAAAATATTTAAGTATAATGAATGGGGAAAGGAAAAAATACCACAGAATATGACATCAGATGTGAACACGAAAAATATAATGGTTTCACGATTTAGATGTGCGAGTAAGGAAAGATCTGAGGATACGTAGGATATGCGGGAGATATAAGGAATGGTGGGAGCATTAAGTAAAAGCATGTACGGGAACGACTCGAAAAAAGTATTTGGCGGAGAATGTGTATGTTAAGAAATCGTAAAAAAAATGTATAGGAACAATGGAAAGAATTACTGAAGGGAGAAGAAAGAGGGAAGAGCACTGAGGGCATAAAATGAAGGAATACGATTCCTTATTCCTTCGGAAATAGAGGAAAAGGTAGAATTAAGATGTGTTTTTAAGTTTTTTGTCTTTTTTTTTTGCAATTGTAGTTTACAAGATTTGAAGTTAATTGTATTTAAGGAATTTTATGAAATCTTATTTTGAAGCAATTGTAATGTATTGTGATATTTTGAAAGTTTTTATGCCAACGTGCAATTTGAGCAATAAAAAAAATTAAGTACGTTTAAAAAAACACACTGTATATTTTTAAAATTTCGATAGTCACGTTTCGTTATAATTATACCCAACATAAGAAATATAATGTAAATTATTTTCCAGAATTAAATTCTCAATATTTAAAACATACGAAATTATATCTTTATAATTTTGTATATCATGAAATTTATAACAATAAAATATACAAAATTATTTAATATTATGATATTATATTCTTCCTCAAATAATTATAAACGCATATTTTAGTCATTATTAAAACACTTTGGGAAAATTATGCGAATAAAAGAAAACTGAGTAAGGAGAAAATAGTAGAGCCGAAAATCGATGTCATAAATTATTTATCAGGATAACATATTAGATTATCCATATACACATATGATGCATTGCATACTACATATGCCACTATTTTAGGTGTTTGAACCTTAAACTCGTGTTGAACTAATTTCCAGCGTGTCATGTAGAATCGATTTATAAATTAGCAAACTTCAAACATATACAAAGTTGTTAGTTTCATTTGTAGAGTCGTGTCCAATTGAAATATCAGCGAATATAAACTTGTTTTTAGAATATGCTTAAGAACAATACTAAATTCTAACGAAAAATTTCTTCCAACAAAATCTGAAACCGAAGTCTATATTTTGTCTGTATCTAATTGAGTTAGTCACATTACAATATCTTCAATAGAACACGTTAGCACATTATAAGTGAACTTTTAGGATCCATCTCTACTATCCGCCAAATCCCAGACCTGAAATTCCCTGTCAATCGCTATCTTGGATTTTCGAATGACACCTGTCAAACTCCCAAACTATTTATGATAGACCACACAAATTACAGTTTGACGTTTTAGAACGAGTTTACATTAGGTCTGGGTGGCTGTCCAGAAACGACCGTCCCCAACTACGAACAGATATAATTCAAAACACTTTTCATTAAAATAAATTTAACATCAAATTGAACAAATATTGCAGTTTACCGTCAACGGATAAATCATGCATCTGGTGGCAGGTGGCACCACTAGTCCTGTTTTAATCTTATTTGTTTTGATACAAATTTTTTATCTTATTTGTGTTGTATCAAACAAGACAAGTGGTGCCACCTGTCTGAAGATGCTTGATTTATGCGTTGACGTTAATGTTGGAAACTGCATTACTTGTTCAAAAAGTACATCTCATTGATTAGTCAAACCAGATTTTAATAGATAAGAAATTATTTGTCCTTTGAAATTCATGATCCGTTAGTTTAGTGGTCAAAACAATCGAGCGGAAATCGGGAGGCACAGGTTCGATTTCCGAGTGGGATAAATTTTTCAAAGAGACAAATGATTATATTAATTTCAAGAATTATATTATACACAGAGTGCCCTCCTGAATTATCCATTCTATTAGTTGATAAAATATTTCAGGAATGCAAAACTTGTCCATATCTTGTGCGCTCGTCTGTTTAATTGTTCTTGGCAGTGCAGCACTTGTTGGCGCTTTCGGTGTATGTCAACATCAAATAAGCGCAGTATTAGTAACCGGTGTTATGTATCTTTTAGCAGGTAAACTTTTATTACATATGTTTATAACAATATATTCAAAATTATACTCAATCTAATGAAAATAACGATCACTGTTTAATTATTAAATTTTATCATATTGTTTTAGTAGATTTTGCGCTAGTAAAATAAAGATGTTCATTTTAATGACACGAGGGTCACCTTTTTAAGTTTTTACAAGCGACTACTAGATGGCGGTACTGAGAGATGAGATTCTTTTCTTAAAATTTTATATTTGTTATTGTTAAAACAGTGACAGTTAATAAATCGAGCACAGACGTAGTTTACGGTGACGTAGTAACAGTTAAGAAAATCAATTTAGTTGTGGGAAAAAATATTAAAAGCTTAACCCAGCCACCCGAATATTGTCATGATCTGCTTGAGTCAGTAATAAAGTTCGTAAAAGTCGATCAAAATCGATGCGAGATTGATGCTGTGCGCAAAATGATTGAAGAAGATCGCCATGACGTACCGTGAAGTAAACACATTCTTGGGCATATCGGGAAGGGTTAATGAAATATTTATGACTGAATGAAATGAGTAAGAAGATGACCACAATAGAGCGAAAGATTCAGCTGAGCATAATAGTGTAATATCTATATATACTTGACTTGATGTTTCTAAAATTTCTTACTGCCTTTAATTTAAGTTTAAATAAACAAAATAAACGGATTGTTACTGGTGCTTACTTCGCGCAAATCAACTTCAAGACCGTGATTTCGCTCAAGGTGCAAAAAGGTAGATCTGATCATTCAAAGAGAATTATGTTAGTCGAAATGTGCGAATTTGCTCACCCGGCAACCACTACCACAATATCCAAAATGCATCTTCTAAACGCTGGATTGATTTTAATTGTTATTAGCTGGCAGAGAGACGTTTATGGCGTGTTGTCTAGACAATTGTATTTTGCGCAACTCGACTGCTCGATGGGCGTGGCTTAAAGGAAACTTCTGCTAAAAATCTTTGCTAGTTTTGAATTTCGACCAATGGGAAAGCATCTTTGATCCGTTGGAAATTTTAAGGATCCAATCTGCTATCGAAAATCTACTAGAACATAATTTGATTCTCCTATCAGAATAAAGTGCAAGCGAAAATTGCAAAAGGTGCTACGCCTTCAATTGTACAGACAGCTAATAGCTTGTACATACAGAAGCATAAAATCACGATTTTTAAAGAGGTAATAAGAATAATGAATAAATGCATCTGTATGAAAAATTAGCGATTTCGGTGCAAGGATGTACCAACTTAACGAAGTAATGCTTTTTTTGTATGAATATATATGTACGCTTCGCGAATCTTCTTGCTTTCGTACCAAACTAAGATATCGAAAGCCGATGTACATTTAACTTTGCATGAATATTCATATCTGTTCCCGATGGATTTCACATTTGATAGTAGCTCAAAAAAGCTAGTGACAGTGGATTAAAGAAATGCTCAAAACGTTCGGTTGAAAAACAACAAAATTCGTATGAAGCACTCTAACAAGTGAGGATTCTTGAGTATATGCGAAAGGGTCGAAAGAGAATATATTCACAAGATCCGGAAACTGTTTGGATCTTCTAAGATTAACCGAATCAGCCAAAAATTGTTATTCAAAAAACAAAGCAAATGATTACTTGCCTTTTTTGTTGTGCTGAGTATGTCGCACCCGTTGTTTTAGAGGACTGTAGAATGGTTATATTAAACAAAAATTTGTTTTCTAGAGAATATCACAAGCCAAAAAACCAGCCGCATACATCATATCATCGTGTCAATACCAGCTCAAACACTACGTCTAAGAATTATTTAAGGAAATCAGCAACGAATTAATGTTTCTTTGGTCGTATTTGTTATCTGGTAATATATCCCAGTTAGATGAATTCAATTAATTAATTAATGTAATAAGTAAGCCTCTAATACAATATAAATAGATTAATCAAATTGAATTTAATTCGGATATAACATAAAAATTTTATGTTTAACACCCAATGCAGTGGAAAGGACTTAAAACGCGAGACAAATAGAGAACACAGGCGTCCTTAACACGCATTCGCGGGAAAAAGCCGCGATATCTTAGTTTGGTACGAAAGCAAGAAGATTCGCGAAGCGTACACATACATTCATACAAAAAAAAAGCATTACTTCGTTAAGCTGGTACATCCTTGCACCGAAATCGCTAATTTTTCATGCATGTGCATTTATTAATTATTCTTATTACCTTTTTAAAAATTGCAATTTTATGTTTCCGTACGTACAAGCTATTTTCTTATTAGCTGTCTGTACAATTGCAGGGGTAGCATATTTTGCAATTTTTTCTTGCCCTTTATTCTGATAGGAGAATCAAATTATGTTCTTGTAGATTTTCGATAGCTAATTGGATCCTTAAAATTTCCAACGGATCAAAAATGCTTTCCCATTGGTCGAAATTCAAAACTAGCAAAGATTTTTAGCAGAAGTTTCCTTTAAGCCACGCCCATAGAGCAGTCGAATTATGCAATATCCAATTGTCCAGACAACACGCCATAAACGTCTTTCTGCCAGCTAATTACAATTAAAATCAATCCAGCGTTCAGTAGATGCATTTTGGATATTGTGGCAGTGGTTGTCGGGTGAGCAAATTCGCACATTTCGACTAACATAATTCTCTTTGAATGATCAGATCTACCTTCTTGCACCGTGAGCGAAATCACGGTCTTGAAGCTGATTTGCGCGAAGTAAGCACCAGTAACAATCCGTTTATTTTGTATATTTAAACTTAAATTAAAGTCAGTAAGAAATTTTAGAAACATCAAGTCAAGTATATATAGATATTACACTATTATGCTCAGCTGAATCTTTCGCTCTATTGTGGTCATCTTCTTACTCATTTCATTAAGTCATAAATATTTCATTAACCCTTCCTTGTCACCTATGCCTTCAATGCGAAAACGAGGAGGTCAACGCCAAAGGAAGAGACGGGCCAATCGACAAACTCACCAAAGCAACGGAGATGACAGAGATAGAACACCATAGAGGCCCATCAAGCTGCGCTGCCCACGTACGGATGCATGCTGGTAGATACATCTACGTCATCCACACCACCGAAGCAACAAGACGAACCAACATCACCACCCGGTTCATCAATTACACACATAGCTCCAGGTGACATGCCATTAAGACCCACTCCAGACAAAGCATGATTGTATCATTTAACTTGTGAGGATCATCTTCGCCGCCTATTCCGCTACTATTTCGGCGACAGCGATTAAAACCTTCATACACACACCACTTGTCAAAAATCACATCATATCTTCAACAATTTATCTCACACCATCAACTACGTATTTCATATCTTCGTCATGCTAACTGATTAGAACAACCTACAATATCTCAGCTTTATTCAACCATTTAATTGTACCGACGTTCCTGCTTTAAAAAGATGAAATTCGGTACATATTCAGCTAAACCGCCTTGTGTGCCAGAATGTCTAAGAAGTTGTCGAAGCCTTCCAAAACCATGTTCTAGAGACACCACTTTCAGAATGTTTCGAGAATTCGTTCGAAAGCATCCAAAAGTGCATAAATTAGAAGCAAATATTTTAGAAACCAATAAATCGATTTATATCATTTTTTCTTTCTTTTGTTGTTTTGACATTGAACATTTTTCAAAAATAACTGTTTTAGACTCCAAAACATACTTCCCCATCAAAATCTCAATAAATCAAAATTTTCACGTATCCTAGATTTTCATTGATGATTATTTGGTTCTTTTTACAGCATCTTTCGCCTTATTCACATTGACAATAATACATTTTAAAAGAGCTCAAGGCGATGCCGGAAGTGGAAACTCAGCAGCGTTTACAGCCCACCTACTGCCACCGATCGGTACCATAACACCTCAACCTCCTTCTCCCCGCCTTCCACTTCCAACAACTATCGCACCACAATTACAGCAAAACTTATTACCGTCCACGTATTATCATCATAACACCAGACATTTAATACGTCATAGAAGTCTTGATACAAACGATATAGAGCCTTCACTTATAGAGATTCCCTTAAAATTTCAAAATGGTGATTATACAGAACAGTATTACCAAGATAAGAGTGAAAAAACGGTAGTAAAGCGACTAGATAGAGATCAGAATAGTAGGAGTCATGATGCGCGAGCAATGAGTCAAACCAGTATTTCAGGGAGCTACAGTGATTGTACAATAGACGGAGTTGTGATCGGTGTTGATGAGAGCCAATTACGAGCAGCGGCAACCGAAGAATATCACTTAAGAAATTTGCATGTACAGAGTTACTACGCTGCCAGATTAGCAACAACCCCACTTCTAGGTATGCACAACTTTGAATTATTTAGCTTAATTTTTAATCGCATATCAAGTTACAAGCTTAAGATCTGTTCGTTTGGATGCTTTATTTGTTCAAAATGTAGCAGCTAAATCAAATCAATCGACTAAAAGGAGTAATAATAATGTTATAAGCATATTAGATAAGAATTAGGATATGTTTCTGTTCTACTCTTGTTACCTCGCCTAAAATATCGAATAACATTATTCTGTTCCTCCGTTGAGATATAGGGACTTGCTTCATTAAGATATGAGGCTTATGGACTCTGATCTGAACGCTAGTCACTAAAAAGCTCTTATACATATTCTGGCCATATTTTCAACTTGTCCTCGACGCCGACCAATATCTCATTGTTGGGTACTCTCAATATACCGCCTTGGGGGTAACTTACTATTCAGTACAAAATGGAAAAGCATCAGTATTTAGTACCAGGTATTTGTCACAAGTAAGAATGAGTAACATGTAACTGTTCCATTATGAAAACGAACAGGTTATTTGAAATAAGGGTTATTTTTATCTTTCATATACCACCTAGGTATATAATACCTATAGGTATATGAAAGATATAGGATTCATGTTTTGACAATTTTTTTCTATTTCACCTTAGTACGTCTCTTATATTGAAATTACTGCAATCCGTTAATACGCAATTCAAAGGCAGAGTGGAGGGGGTAGGGGTCATAAGGAACAATTTTTCATATACAGTTTTTTCTAAAAAAATTGTTTCTTGTTCAAAAAATTAAAAGACTTTTCGGTGGCTGTAAATACGTACGTACGTCTGTATGTTCAATAATTTCACCTTCCATATGGGACCGATCTGGATGAAATTTGGTAGACAGGTGTAGAGCATGAGCCCGCAGAACGGTTTCTTTTCATTTTTGTATATGCGATATGGCGGACAGGAGCCATTTTTTTTGTTCAGAAATTTCGTGTTCAAACTAGGAGATTTAACGAAATTTTGCACACATATAGTACCTTGTATTATGCGTCGAATAAAAAAAGTTCCATGTTGTCAAATTGTATCGGAAGCGGTGTTGCCACGTTTGAAGCTTAACAAACGTTTTGAAATATCTCAGAACGATAAAAGATAGGACGGACATTCAAATACACTTTATTGTATAGCCTACATAAAGGCCCGTCGATTGTGTTTGAAGCATTTTCTTGCAAAATCACAATTTAATATATATACAGGCTATTTTTTGTTTTGCTAACTTTAGGGTCAATTTTCTCGAAAAGTTTCGAAAGATTTTTTTTTAATTTCTTGTCTCGAAAGTTCCTTTAATACTTAAGCGATTAAGCTATTTTAAAAAAATTCCATTTCATAACGCCGGAGTAATTTGACCTTGAAAAAGTGTACTACTCGAAATATCTCGGTTCCTATGAAAGCTGGGAAAATGAAACTTGGGGAACGTATGTAAGACCAATGTGGGCACCGAATATACTAGAGCGATTTTGAGCAATAAAAAAATGTCAAATATTTATTTAGTAACATCCTGTATATTTTCTTATATTTTAGTAGCCCTTCTGATTTGCTTTACAATGATACCACGTATGATAGGTCCACGCTGTTGCCATTCCAAAGATATGACCCTTAATAACTTAAAAGTTTGCAACTTGTCGTCATGGCAACCGCCAACCGAGCTCTTTCAGAAATTAGCCGAAAAGAGAGTAAAGGGTGGTCGTAGGCCATGCCTAACCGGACAGCACAGATGTCCGCGCAGTAGGCAAAAAGGGGAAAATATAAGTCAAGAGCGGCCGTAGGTCGCGGCAAAACGAAGCTGCCCGCACCGTAGGCAAATATGGGGACCGGTATTCATGGGTTAGACTAATGTTGTTTAAGTTTACTCTAAACACAATTGTGCTAATTCAATTTAATAGACGACTTAAAAGGTGACTAGAAGGTTCAACTTTTGTTTTATGCATGATGTTTATCTAGTTTGTTAAAATATTGATTAATTGATTGGTTAGGTTGTATATTAGATTATATTTAATTTCATATTATGTTTCTTTGATGAATTAAGATTACTCAATTAGATATTCCATTTTTGATTCGCCGAAATAATAGAAGGATTAAATTGAATAAACTCTTTTTTAATTTTCTCACTTAATGTATGATTTATTAAGGAATTGCTTATTGTGATTATTAATTAATGGAATTAATGAGAATCTGTTGACAGACTTCAGACTCAGACTTTTATTCATAAAAATATCAGCCAACAAAGGAGAACCCATTGCTAATCCACGGTTTTATTTGTAAATGACATTATTAAACTGAAAAAAGTTCTGGGCCAAACATAAGTCTAGTAATCTCAAAATGAAGGAAATTTTCGAATTACTAAACTGGGAATCTATCAATTTTTCTGAAATAATCCTAAACACTTCGTCGTTGCTTACAGGCGGGAACGAACAACATTCAAAGAAAAAATATTAAAATAATCATTTTTCCTATTCAATTGAATTTTTGACACAGTAGGTCGAAAGTGAACAAATACCAAGGACCAAATTATCAATAGAATCAACGAGTGGTGAACACATTGAATATAGTCAGAATTATTTAAAATAACCAAAATATTTCCCATATCAACTTTCTCGTTGAAGTCAATTATCTCTAGTACAAATAGAAAAAATTTCCCATAACAAATAAATTTTTTTTATACATGGGTTAGCATAGCCTATTTATAAAAAAACATCATTCACACAACGCATGTTTGATTTATAATTATAACAGTTATTCATAATGGAACAGTTACAAGTGTTACTTATTTTAAATTTTTTTTATTGATTTTGGTAACCTTAGTTATTGAAATTGAATAACATAATTTGCTGATTGATCTAGTTGGTGATATTTCCTTGCTGACTGTTTCTAATTACTTAAAGGACTGACACTTGGTAATGGGCATTTTCAAGAAATAGTTGAAAGATTAAATTTGCTGGTTTGAAATGAAACTCAAAATAAAAATCAAAATTTAAAGTTATGTTTTAACACTACGTTTTTCTTTTTATTTAATAGAATTCGGGTGATGTTCCTGATAAAGGAATAGCTTTTCCTGGATAAGTTAAGAGAGCTATTAATTTATTTATACATGGGTTAGCCTATTTATAAAAAAACATAATTCATACAGCACATTATTGATTTTTAGTTTTATTTATTTCCACGAGTATGAATGCTCGAATCATAATTTTTATGCTCATAAATTTACTGGGAATTTTGGACAACATGATATTTTTTATTGGTTTTATTAATTTTCCAACTTCAAAATTTTTAAATACATATGTTACTTAGATGACTGTTATGAGAATATAGTTTTCTTGATCACTTTGATTTCATAATTTTATACGGTAAATAAATACAAATATATTTAACATAAATTGTTTATTATAGATTATTCATAGCTCTTTTGAGGATTTATATGTTCATTTACGATTGTATACTAAATGATTTTTATTTACAGTAACTTTTTTAGTTTGATTGCTTAAAGAAGGAAGTCTTTGTTATTTCGAAATCCGGATAGCGCGAAACGAATTATTGTCGTTTTTAACAATAAAAGTTTTGAAAAAAAAACTGAATAATTTGGAAATGGAATTCTGAAGTTTGATTTCATTTTCAACAAACAAAAATAAAAAATGCATTATATTTATTTGAGAGATCTATTCTATACAAATGTTTTTTGTTAACATTTTCTTATTTCCATGTTTCTTTTCAAGAAGATGCTTTCGGAGTTACGAGAATGTTATTTTTTTAGGAGTACGGGACTTGAAAAATATTAGAAATACCTGCTGCATTTATCTGTTACATTTACAGTTCTCAAGAAAGGTTAACACATTTAGCTTTGCCTTTAAAACTTTACATAAAAACTGATAGATTCAATTCCATCCCGAAATGTTGTGAGTGCCTCTCGTACATGTAGTTGTACATATTTACTACATAAAATCTTAAAATTCGTTAAGAATTCTACGAAAACAGAACTTTTGTAAAAGATTTTAAGAGATATCTAAAGCTAGTATGGCAAAACAGCTGCACAAAACATAACACCTGCTTATTGCGACTTGAAAAGAACTCATTTCCAGGTATAAAATAAAACTTATTTTCTTAATGTTTGCAGGAGCCCGACAATTCACTACATCTTGGTCGTTGGATTTAGGCTGGGGTGGCGTTACATTATGCGTCATGACATCAGTATTATGGATTTTATTGTCAAAAGTCATGAGATTCAATCCTATAGGAAGTATGATTAACTAAATAATCTAATGAAATCGCCTCAATAAGATATAGTAATAAAATGAGTACTCCTATTTAATAATGTGCATTACAAGAGTTTCGATTATAAAATCATCTTCAGCTATTATTGACTTTAACAGTAAGTTATTATTTTGTAACATGCGCTACAGGAACGAAAATCAGTTTCCTGATACACCAATATTTTATTTGACGATAATATATAAATAAGGAAGTACTCCGTCTTACTATTAAAAACTCTTTGCTTTCAGCATCTTCGAAACCATAAACGAGTATTGTATCAAAGTATGACAATAACATTTTACAGATATTTAAAAAAAAGTTGTAAGGATTTTCAGTACAACTCTACATTAGATAGATTCCAAATAGAACAATTTTTGGCCATAGTTCAAAAAATATAATCACTATTTTTTCAATCTAAATCATCATATTTTCTTTAAATTCATTTGTAAAAATTCGTAGACGAGTCCGGGACCTCATTTTCACATATTGAAAGAAAGTCAAAGTGTTTATGTATACCAAATCCTGATATAAATCTCCTGTTCCTTTTTACGTTCTATCAAAAAAGAACTAGGAATTAATCGTCATAAACGTTTGATAAGAATTATCCGGAAAAGTGTTTAGATTCAACCGTTGTTTCAGTGATTCAATTGAAACCACTTACTGACAGTTTTAATTTTGAACATAGACAAAAATCGGGGGAGAGATCAAATCAGATGAATACGGAGATTGATCAAGAAACTTGGTTGAATTTTTCGACAAATCTTCCATCACAATTAACGTCTTGTGTGACGAGAGTGCATTAACGTGGAGCAAAATCCATGAACTGATCTGTTTAGGCGCGTTCTTCTGGGAGGGGACATGATTCTAGATATTAAAACGTTTAAGTACATAAGACTACATTACACAAAAGTCTTGTTCTGTAGAAGGAAGGGGTTACTTTTGGGCAATATAAGCTTACCACAAATAGCTAGATTGACCTTTATAGGTATACTACATATTGGCGCAATTCTATATCTTTTGTCTACAGAGAAAAGAAAAGGGAGGAAAATTTTTGAGGAAAGTAAGACAAGTAGAGAAACAATGGGAGGAATATGAGGTGGCGTAAGAGGAATGGAAGAAAATAGATACAGAAGAGAAATTGAAGAGGAGAAAAAGGAATTTATAAACAATCTGAAATGAGAGAGGGAAACATGGAAATATTTAAGGAATACTAGATGAGGGAGAAAGGGTAGGCGTAAAGCAAAAGCGGGAATTGAAGAATGGCAATATAAATGTATGGAGAGTGTAGGGGGGCGATAACCCAAGGAGTAGGGAGAAGATAACAAGGGAGAAGATAACAATGAATGAATGGAATGATATTGATTAGGGAAGACGTGAAAGAAGAAATTGAAAGGGTAAAATGTGGGTGCATCTGGTCCAGATAGTGTGCCTCTGGATCTGTGGAAGTACTTAAATGAGGACGAAGTAAAAGCACTAACAAGGAGAATGCATCAGATATGGTAAGGAATGAAGAGGGTACCTGATGATTGGAAAAAAAAGGGCAGGAGAGAGATGTAAAATATTATAGAGGGATAATGATAACGAATAGAGTGTATAGGTTATATGCAAGGATAGTAAATAGTATTTTTGGGAAAAAGAGATGAATGAAAAAAAAATATTGTCGAATACGCAGACAGGTTTTGTGCAGGGAAAAAGAACAATGAATAATGTAGTAACCTTAAACTACATTATTAATCAAGAAATAGGAGAAGGAAGGAAGCTGTCCTGTACTTGTTCTTCCTGAGGAAGCTGTCCTGTACTTGTTCTTCCTGAACCTAACATCTGCGTTCGACAAATTACAGAGAGAATGTTTAAGGAACAACATGAATAAGATTGGAATAAAAGGAAGTGTGTGAACGAATGTTACACGGTTGTATGAGGATACAAGGGTACGTGCAAACGTTGGAAGTAAAGTGTCAGGGTGGTTTAATGTGAATGGAGGAGTGAAACAGGGATGTCCGCTTAGTGCAAGCTTATTTAATATATACTTATATGATTTAGAATCAACATTAAAGAAAGGGCCAAGTGGAGGAGTGGGGTTAGGAAACGAGAAGATATGGTCGCTAGGCTATGCGGACTACATTGTATGTATGGCTGGCAGTAGAGAGGAAATGAAAGATATAATAGTAAGATTAGATAGCTATATGGAAAGGGAGAGACTATCTAGATTTCGAAACTATCTGAGAGTTTCCTTTTTCAAGTTTATAAAAACTCAATATACGATAAATGTCTTAGATTTAAAACATGTTGAATAACATCATATCAAAAACAAAGAATCTTCTTTTTGGTATTAGAAAAAAGTATTTTATAACATTTTTATATACATTATACTGGAATAATTATGAATCATAATTCATCATTGTTCCAGCACAATGTTTATAAAAATGTAAAAAATACTTTTTTCTGATACCAGAAAGAAGATTCTTTGTATTTGATGTGATGTTATTCAACATTTTTAAATCTAAGACATTCACCGTATGAGCTTTTAGTAACTTGAAAAAGGAAACTCTCAGACAGTCTCGAAATCTAGATATCATCATATTAACCTTATTTATCAACATCTTAAATAAAGGAAAATTATTTTGGAGTCAGGAACACTGGTTTTTTATTTATAAAAGTAATTGGTTCGAAATGAGTGGTGAGAAGGTTGAATGTGTAAAATGTTTTAAGTACTTAGTGTATATGATAAGTAGGCATGGGGGAGCAAAAGAAAGTGTGAATATGATTGTGAGAAGGGCATGGGTATCAGCTGAGCGTGGTTAACGAATGTGGGAAAGGGGAAATTTGGTGACTGTGAAGATGAGGTTGGTGATGCGAAATGTGTGTGTAAGAAATATTTTGCTTCATGGGGTATAAGTATGGGCGCTGAAAGAAAAAGTAGAAATATAAAGGAAGTGCGCGAAATACATTAAAAGGTTTTTGGGGTTGGATAAATGGTCTCCTAACGAATTTGTTTAACAAGAGCTAAATGAGTATAAGTGCTGGGTAAAATGAGCTAATAAGTGGGTGAAATATGAAAGTAAAGTAATGACTAGTGAGAATGATAGGATAGTGAAAGCAGTGTATGAATTGTCAAAGAAGAGAAGCGTAAAAGGTGATGTGAGGTGAGGAATGAATGGGCGAAAGATATGAGAAAAGTTGTGTCAAAGGTGTGGGTGCTCAGTGAGCGAATGGAAGATAAGGATAATGGAAAGAGGGAACTGTGAAAGAGTGGTGGAAAAGATAATGAGGAATGTTGAATTACAAGAGAGGAATGAGAAAATTATGGTGGTAGGTGATATGCCTGGGTATGTAAAATCGGAATTAGATATGAATGAAAAAAGAATGATTGGTAGGTTTAGATGTGGGAATGACGAAATGTGCAATGGGGCAGAGTCATGGGATATTGGATGAATGAATGTCGTGAAATAACATGGAATGAGAGAACGAGCAATTGGAGCGCATGTTTGGAAGAGGAAGAAAAGGAGACAGGAGTAATGAAAGAGGATGAGAGAAATAGGGAGGTTTGAAGTAAAGAAATCTGGTTGTTGCACACCATTTCGATAGTACGTGCGGATTATGGATTTTTTTAATTCTTTTTGTTTTCTTTAGGTTGGTTTGGGTTTTTCCTGTGATTATATTTGTGAAAAATTTATTTATTTTTGATTTTCTCAATGATTTCTTTTTTGTTTCATCTATAATTGTGTTTGTATTATGTATATATTGTTTGTATGTCAATAAAGATTATCTATATATCAGTCTTTTGTAGTGATGATGCATATAATGATATAGGCGAAACCGGTAGTAAAAATCAGAAATTATTTAATTTAACAATACCCTTATTATGGATCAAAGAACAACCATTTATTTGGCCCAGAAACCTCCAAAATGTGCTTTTCAAACAAAATCTCCAAACCGAAAATTTTCATAGATGGCTATATCTTTCATATTCCTACATATAATGATATATGAAAGATAAATTAGGAGGTGGTCGATTTTTTTGAAACTATGAGACACAAAAATCACAATTCACTGAATTAATGTATATAAACTATTGGCTGAAAGGCGAAATTCTGATTGATATTGCGCACAATTATAAGAAATTTTATAAAATAACTATTAATATTTTAAAATATTTCCGTTGTTTAAATAAATGAAACATCTAAAACAAAGTGAAACTAAATACAAAGCAAAGATTTGTAGGTGCGTATTTTGTTTCAATTTGATCACAAATTATAATATTAGTAATGCATGTAGTAATATTAATTTTATTAAAATATAAACTATACCTTAGAAACAAATAACTGCAATGTGCCTATTCATTGTTAAATTTGAGCGAACTGCATTTTCAATTATATTTTTGTATAAGCATTGAAAGATTTTAATATAAGATTGTTAATAAATAGCAAAATGGAATATTTATTCTAAACGAATATAACTTCCGAACCAAAACGATACGAAGCGTGCTTTATATGTAACAATGAATATACAATTTTCTCTTAGCGACACTAAATTTGAGATTAGAAAAAGAAAATTTCTTGATAAAATTAGAATATAAAAACGAAGACCAGATTAAGTCAGTTCAGGTTTCTATATTTGAATAATTATTTTACTGAAAGGTCAAGTATGGTGGGAGAGATTTATTTCATTTATGTTTTATTTCTTATATATCATTACATAATTACTATATTTGTTTCTAGCCAAGTTACCAGGGCCGGAGGAAAGGTCTTTGGCGCCCTGATGAAAAACATAATTAGCGCCCCTTAAATTAATATATTTTAATAACGTTTTTTTTGTTTTGGCACCCAACTTGTGTTAGCGCCCTGATGCTTAGCATTACTTGCGTACCGCCTTTCTCCGGCCCTGCATTTTACAACCTACAAAAAAAACAATTTGTACATTAAAAAAATAGATAATTTTGTCTGAAAACGTCTCTGCTTTAGAAGACTTTGTCACAAAAATTCTTCACAAATACAATTAAATAAAAAATAAACCATATTCAATGTTCGTACGAATAAATTTTGCATGTTCCCATATATAAAGTGATGAATTTATATGTTGACTACGGAAACATAAATAATAAAAAACACAATTTTAGTACAAAGTTAAATGGGTAATAATATAGCGATAACATTCATATTTGTTTTTAAAATATTATGAGCGATAAAACGCTACATTCGCCATACGAGTTTTGCGGTATAAAAACTGAAAGATCTTTAATCTTTTTCAGAAAAATTCTAACCTCAAAAGACAAAAACTACATTATAAAATGTTAATACCATTCAGGTCGCAAGCGTTCTTTATACTGTATTTACTAAATATCAGTGATATTGCAAGTTTTTTATAAAGGCATTCATAATTGTTACTTATGTTCTTATATTATAAATGTATAATAAAAAAAAAGCTAACAAAATAGATGTGTATTAATTAAATAGTTCTAAATAACTCTTACCTTTATTTTGAGTATATAAATGAACTTAAACAATTAAATGTTAAACTACTAAAACTATAAAAATACTATCACAATTATTTCAACAGGTCGTTGATAATTAACAATCACAGAATGGCGGAAACTGGCGGCAAAAAGTGAAGCATGAAGTGACTGTTGTCACACCAAATGTCATTCCGTTTTGGTCTATTTTGCAAACTGACTGAATGGTTTTCTACTGACAAATTATACATTTTGCACGTTAAGGTTGCCACAATGTTACACGATAAAGAAAAATTCAAATCCACTCAGTGCATGGATGACTATTTACAATTCGCTAATTTACGAGACAAAACTAGAGCCATATCAAAGATCTACTATGCGAACTATATAAATAAAATTGATAGTGAGCTATACTCAATGTCGAAAAAATCTTCAGATTTGTGAACGATAAACGGAGAGCTAATAATATTCCCTGAAGCATGTATTTAGAGAATGTAACAACGGATAGTGGACAGGATATCGTAAATTTGTTTGCACAATATGTTGCCACCGTATACTCAAACCAAGTATGTACTTTTCCAGCTACTACAGTAATCAACTCCTATTGCATCAATTGCCCATTTATTACAACAGAAGAAGTTATCAATAAGATTGAAAAATTGTTACGACAATAAGATGGGCCCGGATAGGATTTCAAACGCACTGAGAGAAGGTGTCTTTCCTAACCAGCGGAAAAACAGTTATATAGTTCCAATATACAAATCAGAAAACAAAAAGGCTATTAAAAATTATCGAAGTGCCTGTAAGCAATCGATAATATCAAAAATATTAGATTCTTTATTTTCTGATTACTTAATATGGAAATGTAAACCCTTAATAATGGAAGAGCAACATGGATTCTTCCCAAGGAGATCTACAGTAATCAACTTCGTCACTTATCAGAACAAATTTTCAGCGCTTCTTAGAGAGGCATGGAGGTTGATGCCATCCACACGGACTTCTCAAAAGCGTCTGATCTGTGAACCATGACTTATTATTGTCAAAACTAAGTCATTTTGGTTTTCATTCTAATCTTGTGACATGGTTTCAGAGTTTCTTGAAAAACCGAAAACAGAGTATAAAGGTGAATACTTTTATTTCCGAATATATTGAAATTGTATCTGGCGTACCTCAAGGTAGCTATTGCTCACCTTTACTCTTCAATTTTTTTTTCAATTACTTCCGCATTTTACTTAAAAGTGTAAGATTTTTAATGTTTGCGGATGATTTCAAGATATTTGAATCTGTTAAATCTGCTGAAGACCAAAGCATCATACAATAGGAACTCGATCATTTTAGTCAGTAGGCCAAAAACAATGGGCTAAAATTAAATATAGACAATAATGTTTTAATATCAAATTTACTAGAAAAAATTATTCAATGATTTTATATATAAAATTGACGGAGTCGAGTTAACAGGTGTCACATGCGTCACCTAGGTGGGCAGCGTTTTAGAGTTTTCAATTTTAGAGAGAAAATTGAAAACAAGTTTTTAAGGTTCTGCGCATATAAATTAGGAATTTTTATTGTTGATCACAATTATGAATACATAAGAACTATACTTAATTGACATAAGTTCAAAACGGGTAGAAATGTCCAGGATGTTTGGTTTATGTACAAAATTATCAATAATATGATCGATTGTTCGGAAATTCTAAGCAGATATTTAAGGTACAATCAATTATTCTATACTCAATCGCACATCCCTAACTATGCCCTAAACAACTATTTTATAACCTTATATTTTCTTCAAATATATAATCTCTTATCTTTGCTTTGTATAGATTCAATTAATTTAATACAACTTTAAGCTTAAATTTAAACTTTTCAACTTTGATATCACGTTATATATTGTAAATTTTTGTAAATGGAGAAACCGATAGTAAAGTATCTATCTATGTGTATGGCAGTTCAAATTATTGATTTTAGACCCAAAACAATTAAGATCAAATTAAAAGTCAAAGATCCAAAACAATGATTTTGAGAATAGTAGCAAACATATTGTAGCCCCCTCTACTGCCTAAGTAGAACAATTTGTAGTTACTTTCTATTTAGTACTTACTTTGAAATAGTAGATCTCAGCAAGCCATATAAGTATATGTTGTA
>WYDF02264348.1:0-18821 GCA_009867245.2 Adranes taylori
GTATATTACTGAGCAAAATGTGTAGGTTATTTTTCATTTAAAGGCATTTGACCTTGAACCCAAAATTTTTTTCGCCTACGGTGCATTTCTTTTTTTAAGGGGCGTAAATATTCACTTATGCCCCAGGTGCAAAAATTCCTAGTTCCGGCACTGGTTAACACATCTTATATATTAATCTAGCATCTTGAAAGATGATCTAATTTCTGTCATGGCGGACCATAATTTACTATTAGAAAACCTCGGATTGTTTATATGTGTGTCAGCGCATTTTCAAATGTATCTCCTTAATTAAATGGTTCTAAATTAATGTAAAACAAATACATATATGCATTACTCACTAACACAATTAAAACTAATATTTTATGCGTTGATGAATGCCTAGCTTGTGTGTCCATCTCGCTAATTATTAGGCTGCATTCATTTCCTATATCTAATAAATTGCTTATATAATTGCTATAATTATTTCAAAGTAGTAGAATTTACACATATACTTGAGGTAAAATTTTTATCTCTAGAAAAGCTAGTGGAGTTTATAACCGCCCAAAATTGACCCCTTTGATTTATCCTTACCCCTTACCCCAAAGTCATGTCGTTTAATTAATATTTCTTATAAGCTGGCAACAAATACATAAATGATATATGTCATTATTGAAATAAGTGAAAAGAACATTTCATTCTACGTGGTAACAAGCAAGTTGACCCTTCGAAAAATAAACCACATTTAGTTATAAAATTATTTATCTCAGTTCTGCATAACCGTATTCTATATACGTCCAACAGAAATGGAAATATATTCACCCTCTTATTTATAAATTTTTCATATAAGTACAGATGTTACGATAGTATAGCTGCTGTAACTATAACAATATTGATGCTGCGGCTTGAGGGGAATGTTTTAGACAATCACTATTCTATATCGGAAGGAAGAACACTGCAAATATGTTTTCCTAACATTATAAAGCAGTTTTGTAGCTACAGCGAATATAAATCATATGAAATTATGAAATGTATTTAGATTGGAAGACGATAGAATGGTTACAAAAACTAGGGGACAGTCGAGAATTATGAAATAAACGAGCTTTATCATTTTGGCAAAGGATATGGCACAAGTCACAAAAAGGCAATTTATGCTTTATTCTTTAGTTACAAAAAGCAAATAAAGAGCTGCAAATGTCCATTTCACTAACCAAAACGTAAGTTTTATCTCTTACAATCCACCGGTAGAAGTTATTTCGCAAGATCTGTTTCAGCATATAGCGACTTTTCCGAAAGCTATAATAATGGGCGCTTTTAATGTGCGTCACCTAGATTTTGGTGAAAATAACTCAAATGTAAATGGTGATATTCTATCTAGATGTCTCATACAATTTCCTCTAGAACGAATTCGAAACACAGACCCAACATTTTTTAGTCACATAGGCATGCCCATCGTTGACCACGAAAAAAGTGATACAAAATGTCAACGCCAAATGTTTTGCTGGTACTTCCATAACTTTAGAACACTACCCGCTGCTTGTACAGTCTTCGTTTGATTCAACCCCATCTCCCCCGCCTACATTAATCCTAATTTATGATTTTCTAAATGCCAACTGGCAACATTTTCAACAAAAAATAGCGCAAACACTCCACCTAACATAGAAATAGATAACTCAACTCAAATCGATTTAGCTGTTGTCACACTAACAAACCTAATTCAGGAGTCAGTTCACGAGAACATTAATCAGGAAGACATTAATGTTCACGACATTAATGACATACAGAGCTCACGAGAACATTAATCCCATAAAATCAGGAAAACTAAATAGACGCCCACTTCCGCCAAATAATGTGAGCATGATCCGAAAGAAAAGAAAAATCTATCGACAATTTCTGTGAAGTAGGGATTCTGCAATCAAAACTAAGTGTAACAAACTCAATGCTCTAATTAGTCGCAAAATAATTGCGTACAAAAAGGAGTATTGGGTCGAAGCCATATCTACACTCAATTACCGAAATCGTAAAATTTTTTGGCAAAAATGCCAACTCCTAACAGGACAGAAATCAAATCCCAAATCTCAACTAACAGATCTCCAAGGTAAACTCATAAATTCTTCAGCGCAATTAGCTGAACACTTCGCAAACCAAATGGAACAAACCTACATAATTCTCTTTGCAATTAGTGTTTACAGTTTTGCAAGCAAGCATTCAACTATCTTCAGGTTTCCAGAATCTTACGACATTCTATCTTCTATTACCGCAGACGAGGTTTTCGCCTTAAAAGCCGGCAAAAACACCGCTCCTGAAAATGATACACTAACACATCGTATTCTCAGACACATTCCCCAAAAAACCATCGTGCTACTTTAAAAAATATATAGTAAATGTATTTTACTAAGATATTTTCCCAATCCTTGGAAAACTGCCAACACAATTATGATATCCAAACCTAATAAAGACCTGAGCAATATGTTAGGAATGATTTTTGAGAGGATAGTGAACATCCGTCTGAGGAGCGTGCTCGAATCAAACCATATAATCTCAGACAACCAATTTGGATTTAGAGCATCTCGCTCTACTCATGACCCTCTCCTAAACTTCCAAACTGATGTCATTAAATCTCTAAATCTCGACAGTAGTCATTGTTCCTCAGCAGTTTTTCTGGACATTTCCCAAGATTTAGACTCAGCCTGGCACGGAGGGCTGATTAGGAACTTCATAGTATTTAACCTAATCCTACCTCTCCAACCACTCCACTCGTATCAAAGTAGGAGATGAGTTATCTAGGGAAATTCATCCTCTAACCGTTATCCCACAAGGCTCTGTACTCGCCCCACTACTCTACATTGAGTATTGTCATAATATACCTCAACTTCAAACTCAGGATTGTCACAGTGCTCTATACGCCGATGGGGTTTTTGACCTGCGGGCCACAATCTCTTAGCCACAGCATCCAAAATTGCCTCAACACGTTTTCTGACTGGGCAAAGAAATGGCGAGAAACACCAGATCCCGCCAAAACTCAATCTATTCTAATTCAGCACCCAAATTGCACTAAAAATAAACATCAGAGCCCTTCTGAAATGCAACTCCGCCTATGGGAAAAACCTATCCTATTTAGGCATGAGATTGCGTACCTAGCATAACTTTCAACAGCACCTTCCACTGGAAAAATGTCTAGACTTCACTTTAGCCAGAGTTAGAAAACAAGCTAATCTAATATAAGCTCCCAGAGGATGACTGGGAGGCTGCGACACCAAAACACTCCATCATACCTACAACACCTATATAAGATCAATTATCGACTAGAGCAATTCAGTATTCTTCGGCCACAAATAAGGAAATTGATAGGCTAATAATTTGTGAGCGGGCGATTCTCAGGAAAATTCACAAACTCCATTATAAGTTTCCAAGCGCTATCTATATGAACACTCCGCGGCCAAAATGTTATAATTAAAATAATTCGAAAAATTCTTTTAACAAATGTCAACATTTGATTTGTGATTCCATCGAATTCATTTGTTATATTTAATTTTTAGATGTATACTCACAATAGCTTCTGATATTAAATAGTTCTGAGGAAGGGAAGATTGTTTTCTCGAAACGTGTCAACATAACTATTTAATAATTGTTTCAATTCATTTCGTTTAACATCTACAATTCAATTAAATATGGAGTTTTTAGAATACTTTCGAGTTTAATTTATTTCATATTAAAAGAAACTTGATGACCAATATTTAAAAAAAAATGACATAAAAGATGTTATGAAAATTAGGGTCTCAACCGAGTCAAAGAGAAGGAACACAAGTTCAACGTCACCTACCGGTGCAAATTGTACTGCCACGTCAAGTTACGTTGCAAGGCCAAATAGCGATGTGCACCCGGCGTTCGAGTGTAAGCTACCAATGACGGATAAAACAAAATGTGTATTCTATGGCGGTAATTATGCGCCAATGGCACGGAAATTCCCGGAAAATTCAGTGAATCTGAACACAGGAAGAGAGGCTCATAAAAAAGTCCTCAAATGGTAAAATTCGCTATGATGGAACTGGCACCGAAAGTCCTGAAACATATTCCTTCCAGTGGAAAATAACGAATTAAGAATCATGACGTGGAATGCCAACAACATAAATGGGAAGACGGAAGAACTAAGAAAGTTGATGAAAGACGAGAAAAGCTGTTTTGATGGTAATGGAGACACATTTAAAACGACATAAAGCTTGCAAAATTCCTGGACTTCAAGTATTTAGGAAGGACAGAGTAAGAGCTACGAAATGTGGAGTATTCCTAGCTATCAAGAATAAAATAGCCGCTTGAAAGGTAGAATTGAATCCAACCACATTTAAAGCGGTAGGAGCGGAGACTTCGATTGGAGAAATGAAAATATCAATTGTAAGTTTATACAATAGGCCAATCATAGTACCGTTCGAAGAGGATTTGAAAACCGAAAATCAACCATAAGAAACTAAGATAAGTAAGTTTACTAAGAAATCCTAAAGTGGGTGGGACCCGCCACCCCCTCCCTCCCAAATGACTCTAAACTTTCATTAGGATTTGGAGCACTTAGGCTCATCGTGCATTAACTCAAAGCGAATAGAGCCCAAAGCGACCAGGAAAGAGGGAATTGACAGGAAAGAATAACAAAAATTCACACAACATGAGGAAAGAAGGAATTCCTCATGAATCCTGTAAATTATTGCGAATTCCTCATGAATCTTGTAGAGAGAATTCACGGAAGCTGGATATTTTTTTGCTCAGTGAAACCCGTCTCGTTCACCATTCCGATTACATATTTCATAGAATGTTTAAAATATTGGTGAATGCTTGGGGGTCAATTCTCGGACACATTTGCTCAGTAAGGCCCGAAGCATTCGCCATACCAATTACTTATTTGGTAGAATGTATATTAATGAATGCTTAGGAGTCGATTCTCAGACACTTGTACTCAATTTGTTCAGTTCACAGACCGTTTAGGCCAGTAATGACGTCACAGTCTAGTGTTTTTAGCGTGTCACAGCCTATTGCTTTTAGCGCGAAATTTAAATGTTGATGGGGCACAGGCTGGGGGATGCTCCGGATGATTGTTCGTAGATCTTCGTATATCAGCATCTTATAAGAATCTACCAGACATTTGATAGTCTTGAGGTTATGTTCTTATTATTATTTTTTTTCCTTTGTAGCGAGCACCTCCAAAGAATCTCAACTTCAGCATCTTTAAAAAGACGACGTCATACACGAGATTCTTCTTTGGGCAGATGTCACGTAACGACTCTCTAAACAATAGAGTAAGTCCTCATGTCATCGTCGGGTCGTGTGACCGAAGTGCCCAGAATTACGGCCTTTTGCATCTGACTTGCTAATTCTTCAGATTTGGTCCGCCAAGTCGGTATGATCTTAATATAGTTTATTAGGGAGGACCTGGCGCCTCCCATGACTGCAATGATGAGGACTACGAATTTGATGGAAAGTCGTGGATATTGGATCCTTAGCTCGCCAAACTATGTGGAGTGGTGTCAAATGCCTTGTTGTAATCGATCCAGGCCATGGACAGGTTGCGCTTATGTTGTATTGCGTCTTGAATGACGCAATGATCAATTAGAAGATTTTCTTTGCAACCAGCCTTAGATCCACGTTGTTCGTAGATTCGCCCACAACCGGGTTGTATGGCATTTAATATTCTTTCATTTCAGATGCTAGTAAATATCTTATAGCAAGTGTTTAGGCAAGTTATTGGCCTATAATTTTTTGGATCAGATGATGGCCCTTTTTTGTACAGCAATACTGTCCGCCCTTCTGTAAACCACGGTGAAATAGGCTTTTCTCCGTTGAGATACGATGTGAATTCTCTGTTCAGATGTACGTGCGTGCAACTAAACTTTCTCTACAAAAATTTCTTTGTTTCTCATCAACTGTTATAGGGGGACAAGTATCCTGATTTTGGGCTTGACGTTCACAAAAGGAATTTAGCAACGTCATCGCCGGAGTCTCTGCATCACATGGTACCGTGTGTTCATATAGGTCTCTCCAGAAAGCTTCAACCTCTTGGGCAGCGGCTGGGCTTCCCGGATTTCCCATCACTTGTTTTTGAAATAGCTTGGAGGGATTGTGACGAAAGGTAAAGTTGTCACTAATGAATTTTATTTTTCGACAGAGTTTCCGTCTGACTTGCAATTGCACACAAAGTTGGTCAATGTGCTTTTGTTTAATAGTTACTAAAATAACTTTATTGAGTGTGGTGTGCAGACCGGATCTTTTTTTTTTCTTCGACTAGTTACATAATCCACCACACTTTGCAGTTTTGAATTGTCCTGTCGATTTGCTTTAATTTGTCCCTCCAGCGTCTTCCTCTTATTAAGCAATTTCTGCGAAATTGGGCCACATTGACGCTACCTTCCGGATCTAATTCTAAAGTAGCCTCGTACACATTTTGATTTATGCTTAATAAGTCGGAATTAGGATGGATTCTCTCTTTTAAGACACGGTTAACCCTGATAATATCTTTTGATTTTAGCAAGAATTTAGAAAAATGTTGGTATTGTCTTGCCTTTAAATCCTCAATGGACCCATGCGCATCATCATATGCAGTGGCCGGTTCTGCGCAGATCTTGTTTGGGTCATTTACATCTTCATGATTATCTTCCCGCAATAGCTAATAGTGCTGCCTTTTAAGATAGGCTACGTAGTCCCGAAGATGTTATTTGGACATATTTGAGAGTTCAGGATGCATATGCTCTCTTAGCGGGTTCGCTCAATTCATAGGCGCGCATTAAGTCCTGACGCAACCTCTCTGTCCACCCCAGGCTCTCGGTCCCGGCGTTGGACTCAGTTCCTCCCTCGTTAGAGAACCTGCATTTCGAGCTACTGGCAAGTGAGGAACTGGTTTCAGTAGTTTATTTTTTTGGAACTAAGTGTGTAGTTTCTTCAGGGGAGTTAAGCCCGAAGAAACCTGTGAAATTTTGTCGGCGGGAGATATTGTGCCGCTGCCCACAAACCCAAGGGTATTTCACAGTTTAGGGGCTAGGGAGTCGCCGGCAAGAAATGTGCTCCCTCATGTTGTCAGCAGGCCATTGGAGGTATATGATTTTCTTCCTCCCTTAAGCGATTCGGGTACATGGGTACGCTATAGTTGCCCAACAGTTATCATCTGACCTACAAAACCGCCCTGCGTTAGTATTATTATTATTAATAATAATAATACTATTAATGTTAGTGCGAAATTTGTATGCCGGGTCGGTAATGCAGATTTATGCGTCATTGTTTGCCAATTTGATACTATTTTCTTTGTTATCAAATTAAAGTTATAAATAAACGGAATAGTTTCTATCGAACTATTATTCTTGAGTTAACTGGTTTCTGAGTCAATTGAAAACAAAATCCATGTAAACTACTTTTGACAAGACAAATTAGAATTTCGGAATGCCTTTAAAGAAAAAAGAGCGAAAGAAACAATTACGCATGTTTACGGACATAAAATACACATTTCCCAGTAATTTTGTTCTAAAAATAAAGAAATTTACTGTTATGTTTCCCCAATTCACCCTTAAAAGGTAGCATATAAATCTTACCTAAACTAACGGATGCTTTTAACTTTAATTTTGTTCGTTTAGAACAGTGCCTGTCAATTAATTTAGTTTTGGAATCGGTTAGTTCTGATATGACAGTTTGGATTAATTTGTGAGTTATTAACTTTAAACTTGTGTTTGATGTTCACTAAAATATGAGATGGGTTGTTAACTGAACAAATATTATATTTAACTTATGGCATAGATGTTATTTCCAATAATATTAAAATACTTTAAAATAAGTTTTTGTTGCGTAAGCAACACACCCAACACCATCCCTCCAAATACGCACCGGGACTTTTGCTTACCGAACTGTCACGATCCAAAATCACCTGGAAGAGTCTTTGTAACCATGGTCATTTTCATAGTTAAATCTGCCAGTTGCTTACTTTACTTAACTGTGCTAAAGTAAAGTATACTTACTTGAGCAGGTTAAAAACAAAATAACTGTTAATCACAATAACTTACTTAATTTTTAAACAGATAGTGCTTGATAATAAAATTAATTAAAAATATGATTTCAACTATGTCAGGTGCTCCCCTCTACCCCCCCAATTCACCCCACTTTCTATACATTTTCAAAAATTCTTTATTTCAATTTAAAAAATGCGTTCCATTTCTTCCCATTCTTTCTTCCCAATTTTGGGATAGACGAGATAGATGGGGTAAATCTAAACAGAAAGACAAATGTAAGGTGGTCACATGGGGATGGGATAAGGGCTATATATTAGGAGGCTATAAGGAAATCAGGGGAAGTGAAAGGAGAAGTAAAAATGGAAGTAAAAGAGGAAACAACCGGAAAACACTGTTCTTACTGTTTACCTCTCTTTCTCTACAAAAGAAGACCACTGAAGGAGCAAAGGAAGAAGGTAATTCTCTTTTTATCTTCCACAAGTGGAGCAGAGCAGATAAATTTCAGATTTATCAGAACCGAACAATTAGCCTCATCGTTGATCAGTCCTATAAATTGGCACTTGTATCACTTTCTTAAAAGGTTTCTAATCCGGACCTGAACTAATTAATCATTAGTTTTAGAAAATTTAAAATGCATAATATTTACGAAGCAATTCTTTGCCATGGCAAAATTTTATGTTTTTCCTTCGACAAGAGGGGAAATTCATTTGTACATAAAAATGTTTCAATAAATTCGTGGACAGGTCCACATTTTTCATACACTAAAAGTCAGTAGTTTACAATACAGATATTATATAAATCAAAGCTTGATTTATATCAGTGATGGCTAACCTATTGAGCTTAGTGTATCAAACTGAAAGAGTACTCTGTTGTCCTGGAGGTTGTAAATTGCCCCGAAAGCAGAGGAATTATATAAGTGTTCAATAAGAAGTATCCTTTATAAAAACTTCATCATATGGTCGAGAAAATAAAGAATGGTCTCGAGTACGGCCCGCACTTAAATGGGCCCGGGGTGCTAAGAATATCTGGCACGACTTCGAAGAAAATTGGAACGTAGAATGTAAGGAGTTGTTATATGTGGGCACCAGCGAAATGAGATTCAGCCTGATTTAGGAAAGTGTTGTGGGAATGACTATGACGTTTACTACTCTGGTAACGATGGGAGTGGTCACAGTAATAGAGTATGCTTTTTGTTGAGCGATGAGGTAGCAGGATGAGTTATACTGCAACGTAGCACGAAACCAGTTTATAACAATAAAATGTAAAAATGATTAAATTGTATGCAGACGCTTACGCCCACGAAGTAATAATTGAAGGGAGATAAGTTAAGTTATTGTTCGCTGTTGACTCACTATTATGCTATGGGAACGCTTATAGCGTTGATAGATAAGAGAAAGGACTTGAGTATAATACGGCTTGGCTCGTCGTTTGTATGGAAACTTCTGCTGCTTCACTAATTTGTATGACGGACCGTAACATGTAAAAGCTGAACATATGAGTGACTCCATAGAGACCGTATAACAGAAAGAAAAATTCTGTTGAGACTCAGGCCTATATATACCACTATGTTGCATAGAATATTTAAGTTCCTTGTGAATTCGAAGACTCGAAGGCCGCAGAGCAGCAGCAGCCAGCATAGCCGAACGACCAGCCAAGCCGAGATGTAACCAGCAGCGACAGCCGGTGACCACCACCGGATGAGTAAGCGTTTTCATATATCGCTATACCGTTTTATTGTATGTATTTAATTTAGCTTTGCTTCTCCTTCTGCCTTAACTGCTTCCTATACTGCTGCAGTGTATGACCCAATCGTTCACTCAACAAGGTTGTTCTCAGTCATCCGACCATAAGTAATACTGACCTCTTCGACACTGTGTTACATAGGTTATCGCAACCTCCTTTCTTTGTGCCTCCCTAGAGTGTATGACACCAACCTACGGGTTGGTTTCAGTCAGTCTTACCGTTGTTGCATGCGCCCCGCATAATTATTGTTTCATTATCATATCACCACAGGTTTTAGATGCACCGCTTATTAATTAAGTGCTACATAATTGTAACGTATTTGATTTAATGTTTGCTCACTGCTATTAGCGCGCTACTTTTTTTGTCATTTAATTAATTGACATTTAATTGCGCATTTGTATTTCTTTCTTTGCTTGTATGGTCAATAGACAATAATAGACGGTTTTGTTAAAACGTTAACGCTGTTTCACTCATTAGTAGTAAGTTCATTTCAGCTGCCCGCAACACCTGACCAACTTATAAGACTAGATGCTGCCTATGCCCTCAGTAAGCCCTCAGTGAGCCAACATCAGTTCCACAGTGCGGTCTCATGTTAAACGGACCTGACGCTCAAGACACGTTTCCGGAGGACAGAAAGATTCTGTAGTATTAAGATATTTGTTTGCGCCTTCGGTGACAGTCGCAAAGGCTCCTCATTAGCCGCGTCGCGAGTGGGAGACTGTCACAATACATTGGTTGCTAATTTCAGACAAGGTTGCACTATTACAAATGCAGCCAAACCATTTACGTTGAATCTAATTCAAGTGTACGCAACCATTGCGGATGCGCCGGATGATGAGATAGAAAGTATATATTCGGTTATCGAATTGGCGAAATCGAATAATCATAACAATATTGACAATGATGTCGTCAAGACAGTAAGCATTTCAAATACCTTGGGTGTTATTTGAACCAATCTGATGAAGATAGTCAAGAAATAAGATGCAGAATAGAATTGACGAGAGCAGCGTTTATGAAAATGAAGAAAGTTCTTACCTCTTGTGACCTGTCAATAACACTCTGTTATGTCTTGTGGCTGTATGTCTTCAACAAACTTTTGTATGGAATGGAAGCATGGACATTTACAAATGATATGTGTAGGCGATTAGAGGGCTGTGAAATGTGGACGTACAAAAGAATATTTGATGAATCATAAAGCGCCATTTTTGAATTTGAATAGAAGTATTATTTTCATTTATTATTTTTGTTGACGCATATTTATTTTATTTGCATGTAGCATTTATCCAAATTTATATTACTAGATCATTTAAGTTTATGAATTTCTTTTATTCAATTGACCTTGCTTAGGAGAGACGATTTGTGGTTGATCGGGTTGCGCAAACATTAGTTAAATTTTTGTTGGATCTAGTAGAGTTAAATAGGAAAAGTACACGTAACGTTACCAATAGCATAGTCTAGTGTTTTATTTAGAAAGGTAATGGGAAACTCGGGCATTATAACTTCATAACATTATAACATAATTTCGTAGTAGGCAAATTAAAGCGGCCATTAAAGAGAATCGCGTATTTTGGAGTGCGTATTTTGCAACGTCTGCCATTAGAAGAAGGATTCTCTCTTCACGTTTCACGTTTGCTCGAAACGTCAGCACCCAAAAAGAGCCGTGACATATATGGTTGCGGCACCGGGTAGTATCTTGGAAATATTCCCCACGTTTACACATGACTTTATACAAAGAAGATAAAATATAGATTGGTTATGTTCACTATACATGGGCCACTCTCACAGTTCGGTAAAGTTCAATGCGCTCCTTTAGAGTTTGCGTCCCCGGGAGCCACCCTTATTGCTAGTCACTAATTACGATATTGAATTATTTTATAAACAGTTTAGAAATTAAAGGTTCAATCAACTTAACATTCAATTAGCTCAATAGTAGACTAGGTAACTAGGCAATAGTTGATTAGGAAATAAATATAGCCTTTTATTCGCGCCATACTTCACGAGTAACAAATATTGTTATAAAAGGAGGAAGCAAGATATTCACAGTTTGAAGTATTCTGATTTTAAGTAAACCAACTTAAATAGATTCCGTTTTATTTATGTTCATATAGTAATCCCTTTACTGCATTTTACACCGTTTAGCTTTAGAACAAAAAAAATCGTAAACGAACAAATGTAAATGAGTGCTAGAATCTAATTTCAGAAGTTTAAGAAATGTTTAGCTGAAAAATGTATGCGACATTTTGAAGTTCTAAATGTCACTTATCTAAATTTAGTTCGTAAAATATTAGCAAACATATGTATGTTTTGATTACAAGCTTGAACATTCATCTATAATGATGTAAATAATTCTGTATGAAGCATTAAAGCAAAATAAGACTTAAATGTTGTAAACAAACTCATCACTTCTCTATTGGAGTGATTTAGTCAGCTGATTAAAACCGTGTAAATCGAAAAGTATGCAAAAAAACGCATAATTTCGTTATTTATTAATTATAATTTTATTCAATTTAGTTTTTAATGTACATAAATCAAAAAAAAATATTGAAAAGCAGAAAATATACAAATTAATTACAAAGTACAAAGAAACAAAAATAAATGCTAAAAGATTCATGAAAAAATTATTGCAGCGGCTGATGGCAGTTATCATCATTAATTAGTATCATTAATCATTGTTAATCTCTTCTTCGTGATTGGCACGATATCACTTTAATCAGTCAATATTATTTGTGCCGATTCGATGTTTGAAGTAGAAACACTTACACCTCGAGGATATTTGGTAATAAAATTCGTGATTAAGGTTTGCTTCTGATTTCTTGTTAGATCTTTATTTGGCCAAACAGTGATCAATATTGTCACGTATTATTTAGGTACGCGAACAAAAGGAGAGATGATATTCGTTCGACTAACCTTTCCATTAATTTTTGGGATCGGACGAAACGTGGCGAATAACTACAGAGGGACGTAGCTCGTAATATGGCACGATATGGACTGACAGGTGTGTAGCTGATGGCTTACAGACTGGTACCAAAAATCTAAAGGTTGTCAAACCTATTTTTCAAAGGAACAGGCGTGAACAAACAAAAATACATGAATAAGTTTAACGTTAGTGTATTGGAAATAACTCAGAAAAATATAACATTAAATTCAATAAAACATAGCAAATAAATCAGCATAGAAAAATCTGAAATATTCACTAGTCAAATATTCAAAATAATCACTGGTCAATGTTTAATAAAATGGAATAAAGACCAACAAATTAATTACGTCAGTATCATAAATTAGACAAACATAAATGAAATTTATATGAATAATTAAATGCGCAGTACGTTCAGTTCAATAAAATGAATAAAACAACATACCACTTACATGTGAGTAGTCATTTCTAAATGTAATCCTTTGGGTTGCATAACACTCGACAATAAAATCTAGCTACTCATATTTTTATACTCCACTCTCGAAGCTCTCTGGCTTATCTAAGATCACAACCTGAATAGAATTTAGTACTATTTACCCAATGTATTTCTAGACAATTAATTAATTAATTATTAATTTATTTATTCATTCTATTTATTCCCTACTTCAAACTTTACTCAAACTTCAAACTTCACTGCTTATGGACTTTCAGAAATGCGTCGGCAAAGTCTACTTTTTTTATTATTAAATTCACTTTCAATTGACAATTAATGACTACTTGGTCACTTTTGAATTTTGCTTCAACGAATTAACTTTAATAATTTTAATTATCATTACTTCGACTCGACAACAGGCATAGCTTCGCCATTTAATTTAATTTTTACTTTCAACTAACTCAAATCTACGGTCTTCATGAGGCTTTAACAGTTTACCCCTACAACATTTCCTAATAAGTTGCTAATTTCTAATGTATTTTCACCTAATTAGCTATTAACCCTACTCTAACAATTACTGATATTTGTCCCATATTTGATATTTGTTTAATCACCTTTGCTTTCGTTACTAACACACATACAATGCTACGCTATACGCTTCCTTTACTTATTATCTAACAGCGATGCATCGTACGCTATGCTCTATGTCGATTATATAACCAATCAGCGTGCTATCTTAGATTCATGAAATTTATCGTTATTGAAGTGATTTTTGCCGGAAATAATGCTTTTCTTTCTATTCGCATAGAAATTCTAGATTTTACTAACATGTTAGTGACATGTTCTTCAATGTTTTAAACTATTCTTCCTTCTATGAATTAAAATTTAAAGGACACTCACAATGTTAAATAACATTTTAAATTTAGCAAGTACTTCGTAAAGTAATCAAAATGCTTAAACCACATGACGGGAAGAATAGGGGGATAATGAATCTTTTTTTAGAGAAGATTAGAGGGAGGAAGTGGTAAGGATAGGATAGAAAAGTGGGGGATTAAAACTAATGGATTGAAGAAAAGAGATAAAGGGATTGAAATAATTGGCTTCCTCTCTTCCCATCTTTACTTATCTAAGGTTACAGTAAGGGAAGAGAAAAGGAAAGGGGAAACATATGTAGGATGTTTTTTAAATTGTAATTTTTTTGTTATTTGTTTTTCGTTATTTGTTTTTGTTATTGTTTTTGTTATTTGTTTTTTAGTTATGGTTTTTAGTTATTTGAAGGGTTATTATTTTGAAGCTTGTTAGAGCACTAGTTATTAGTATTATAGTTATAATTAATTATTTTGTTTGTGTGCATCGTAATGTAATTTGGAATTATGCCAATGAAGATTTATTTATTTCAACCACAAAATATTTAAAAGAATGGAGCCATTTTGAATAATTTAGATGACATATTAATATTAATTTTACAATAAGTAGTACTACATTAAAACGATGACAATCTTCAGCTTTACAATATCACGTTGGAATCGAAAAGCCCGTCCAACATTTGAATCATGTTGTACAAAATCATTTCCTAATTTTCTTCCCAGTTTGAGTAGTTCGAGCATGATTTTTGTTGTAAATGCAACTGGTTCAAAATTTTCTTTATCAGGATCATTGTCACAATCACTCGTTTCGTCAAAAATGTTAGTTAAATCATCTACACTTAGTTCTTTATCAGCCCCTAGTTCTGCAATATCTCTTTCAGTAAAATCGTTGAAACCTTCTCTACCCAACAAATGCGACAATTGTATTATCTGAGAATATTGATCCTTTAATGGTGAAATGGGCCACAAATTCTTCCAACAGCCATTGAGCGTTGATTGCTTAATCGAGGCACATGATGAAGCAATATGCTTAACACATTTTAAGACTGTAAAATTTTTCCATACTGTTAAAGATTTGTTATATTCCATTCATTCTAAAATGTGCGTGAAGAATTGTTTTATGGCTCGTTTAATTCGCTCGTTAAGATTGTGTGAATAGTATTACAATGTATGGAGTAGAGGTATGGGCTGTGGAAGAAAAAGAGATGATGGAGAGGGTGCAGGTTGGATGTTTGAAAAGAATGCTGGGCTTAGCTAGGAATATTCAGAGTGAGATAGTGAAAAGGATAGTAAATTTTGAGAGGAAGGTATGGACGGATGAAAGGAGTGGGTTGGTAAAAGAAGTATAAAAGGAAGGAATGAAGCATGGAGAAAGAGATATAAGTGAGAATGAATGGATTAAGTGTAGAATAAATGTGAATAGGAGGATTGGATGGTCGAAGGATATAAGGTTTGAGATCATGATGGGAGGTATTGAAGCAGTGAATGAGGTCATAGAAAGAATGGGGGATGTGGAAAGGCAAAAGAGGAATGGAAAAATAGGTAAGAGTAGGTGTAATAGTAAGTATATGTAGATTAGAGAAGAGGAGGGAGTGGAAAAGCGTTTAGTATTGGGATTGAGCAAGGGGATAAAAGACTAATTGCAACATTCAAGTGTGGGAATGAGGAGGGTGGAAATAAGTTTTGGACGCATGAGAAAGAAAAAATCTGTAGGATATGTGGAAACGAAGAAAAAAAAAATTAGGTCACTGGATAAAAGAATGTGAAGGGATTGAGTGGAATGATAGAGAAAAAGAGTTGGAGGAAAACTGGAGGGATAGTTTGGGAAGGAAAAGGCAAATAACTAGAGATAATGAAAAAAATAAAGACAAAAGTAAGTAAAAGAATGTAGAAAAAATAATAACAGGGAAGAAGGAAACGATGATTGAGGATAGTTCGGAAGAGGGGGTTTTAGAGTATGAGAAAATTGTAAGAGAGGAGGATGTAAGAAGTTGGGGTGTATGGGGTTAGAAAAGGAAAAATGTTAAGATTAAAGAGATAGGATGGTTTAATAGGGAAATTTAATTCCTGCCTTTTCCTTCAAGGGAGGAATTAAATTTTATTTAAACATAATGCAAGATATCATTTAGATATTTGGGTTGAAGATAAGATATTTGGTTTGAATTTATATATAAATGGAGATTATCTTTTGAACTAGGAATTAAGATTAGAAAAATGTTGTATGAGGAAAATGTATTTATTTGATGCCAATAAAGGTATAAAGGTACAAAGGTATAAGGTTCGCTGTATGTAGAGTGCAGTAAGAGTCTGTATTCTTAGGTTACAATAAGTGCATTCTCATGGAGTGCAGTAGATCTTATGGATGACACAGTGCATTGCCAATTAACAGAAGCACTTGAAAAGGCAGCCCCATTCCAATCAAATATAAAACATTCTTGAAACCATGCCTTAAAGACTGGGGCAATAACCCGCGAATTTCTATTCGCCCTACAATAAACAGGAAGATCATTAATATTTCTTTTTTAAATGTGCGTGCTATTTTTGAAACGTTGCTACAGAAACGTTGCTACAGAAATGAATTATTACGCGATCGCTTTATGCCCATTTTCTGATTTATGAATTTTAGACACATAGGTCCTTTTTGGCACTTTTTTCCAAAGTTGAAAACGTCATGAGGAATATATGAATTGTTGGCAACAATTCCAGCAAATTTGGATATTCTTGGTCCGCATTTACATCGGCAGATGCTAGTCCACCTTTTAACTTTCAACTATGTAAAGAGTGTCTTGATTTGTATCTTTATTAAGCTATCTATCAAACAGATCGATAGAATACTCAGCAGCAGAAGAAAATTAGAAAAAAGAGCTAACTAGCGGCGTACCACAAGACTCGGCGCTAGGACCGTGGCTATGGAATGTGATGTACGATAAACAATTGCAACTCACTCTGCCAATCCAATTAGGCTACAATCATACGGATGTAGCCTAATTGGATTGGCAGATGACGTGTTCGTCCGATAGTAACGTCCGATACCAAACCTACACTCGGAAGGAACGCAAATAAAATCGTAGTAAAGATTTCCTAGTAGATGGGAAGAAACATAATAACTCTGGTCCCGGAAAAGACTTATACTTCTAAGCGAGAGAAGGAAACTTGAGATTCCAAAATTAAGGCTAAGGCTTGAATTTAAAGCAAAGGAAGAATCATTGGAAACAGTGGACAAAGTTATATATCTGGGGTGTAGTCTGCACAAGGAATGGGGTCACTCACAGGAGTTTATATGGCGCATAGAAAAGGCGAGAACTGTTTTCAACCGCCTTAAAAAGATCTTATGTGCTATGCACCTGAACATTGATATAAGAACGCGAATATTAAGATGCTATGTGTTTTCCACACTTCTATATGGAGTGGATGCCTGGACTTTGACGGAGGCAGCATGTAAAAGACTAGAAGCCTTCGAAATGTGGTGCTAATTTTATACATACATCATGTCACAAACAATACCGTGATACAACGTATGAAAAAACACCTGGAAGTTATGAGTACTGTGAAAGTCAGAAAGATATCATACTTGGGGCATGTGGGCGCATCGAGAAATACCAACTAATTCAGCTAATCCTGCAAGACAAGATAGAGGATAAAAGAACGCAAGGGTGAAGACGAACATTATGGTTGAGGAATATTAGATAGTGGGCGGGGATGACGACTGTGCAATTATTAAGTGCAGTTGTCAACAAGGTCAGGTGGACCAACGTGATTGCCAACATACACAGAGGATAGGCACCAACACAAGAAGAAGCATTAATGGAGCACGGATGTTTTACCCAATACTTGAAGAGGATTCGAAAAAAGACTCGGACATTTGTGAACAATGCAATGACTACATCGACGACGCGGAGCACGTAATTTTATTTTGCCCAACGCATAGAGCAGTAAGAAGAGAATTAGAAAGGAGAATTAGGTGACAGAATAGCTCGTGAAAACCTGATAATCTGGATATTGAGGTCGAAAAGAAACTGGAAACCAGTGGACGCGCACGTCACAAGTATAATGCCCAAGAAGGAAACATTTAAAAAATAAATTGGGAGATAAAAGATACCCACAGAAAGGTATGTGTGCGCGTCTGTGCAGACTTATAACATGAAAGAAACATGCAAATAAAACTGAGATAGCAAGTTACATGGAATGATCAATTATTGGAATGCTTAAGCAAAAAATTGTAAGACACGGGGCTTTAGGAATCGCACTAGATGAAGAAATGCTTACGCGGATACCATAAAGTACGTAGAGAGCCAGAAGGGTAAAGTTTAGTCGGTAGGAGTCCGGCACTATCGCATTGTATGGGCGGTGGGGTGTCTATTTTAGGATTCTCCACCGTCTACGTAAAAAAAGAGGTGTCTTGATGACACTTCTGTCGGAAATGCTGCATTACGTATCCGTGAGTTGCTTTAACTTTGATTTTCTAGGGCCGCACATTTTTATTGTTGTACATATAGCAATCATCTTTTTAGTCGCCGCCAAATACTTTCTATAATATTGACTTCGATTCAAAGTGGGTGAACCACATCTGACAAACACGATGTCGTCAACCTTTAAAACTACCTATTCCACGTTACAGAATGATATGGCTTTGGATCCAGCGTTGGGCTAACCACAGCTGACAAAGACACCCTAGATTGTATGCTGCTAATATCTATGACTCAAGATCCAGCGCAAGGTAACTACTGCTGACAAAAATCCTTTTTTGAGCGGAGGTTATCTTGGATTATGGATAAAAAATTATCTTTGATAAAATGAAATATGCCTTTATAGGAACAATAATTCTAGCTAAATATATAATACAATAAGATTTTTATTAATGGCCCTTAGTCTATGCAAAACCGGATCTTACATACTAGGTACAAATATATATA
>WYDF02264359.1:0-18821 GCA_009867245.2 Adranes taylori
GGTATCATACTTGTCTGTTAATTTTCGTCTCTCTTCCATTAGCTTTTTTGTGTCTTCACTTAATTTTTCTCCCTTTTAAGTGTTTTTTGGACAGTGTCTCCTTTCGGCTTCTTTGATGCCTGTCACAATACCTTCGTTAAGTTTTTCTGTGTTTACAGTACCGTTTTCTATATATTGGAACTTGTTTAACTGTTCCTCAATGTCTTTTTGAAATAAAGTCAAGGTCCCCAGGGTAACTCCATCCTCTCCTGTGTCGTTTTGATCTATCAGAAATCAAATCTATGAGAAAGTGAAGAGAGAACTATCAGAAATCAAATCGACTTTTTGGCGATATGCAATAGATTTCGTAGCAGTGTGAAGTCAATTAAGACCTATCCCGGTGCAGACGTGCCATCAGATCACAATCTCCTAATCAGCGACTTTAACCTACGGCTGAAAAGAATTCATACGGCAAGAGCACGTACGCGAAAACTAGATCTCTGTAAGCTGAAGGACCCAATTACTCAAAATAACATATTTCACAAGCTAAACGTGGAGTTTCAGAAGATGGTACGAACAAATTATCATGATAATAGTGAGAGATAGGAGGAAATCCAGGAGATAGGAGGAATAAGGTGATGAAAACACAGTTGAAAGCAGACAAAAACATGAAAATCAGAAAGAACAAATGGATGACGGACGAAATAATGCTGATGATGGAAGAAAGACGAGCGCTAAAAAACAAAGATCCAGAAGGATATAAAAAGAAATACAAAGAGGTGCGAAAAGAAATCAGAAAAGCAAAAGAAAACTACCATGTTGAGGAGTGCGCAGACATCGAACAACTACAGGATAAACATGATGCCTTTAACATTCACAAAAGGATCAAAGAGTTAACAGGAGCAGGGAGACACCCACATACAAGTGTACTGGTTGATGAATCGGGAAACATAATACATGAAAGAGAAGAAAAACATGAGAGTGTAGAAAAACTACACAGAAGAACTGTAGACTCCCTTTAGTAGGAGAACAATACTAGCATCAACAACAAAACAAAATTTATTCATCAATTCCATTGCTATGTTTTCCTACTCTCCTAAAATAAAAAGTCGGTGACCGGCTTTTGAAGCGGAAATATAGAAGAAGAAGAATCATATACAATTTTAAATAGATGGATATTTGTTGTTAAAATGATACAAAATTTAAATATTATTATTTATTTATAATGAAAATTTCAACAAAATATTTCATAAGTTGAATGCTTAGTACAGAGATTGCAATTACATTTATCCCAACACTGCTCTAAGTTTACTCAAACCGGAAAAGCAAATGTAGATTTGATTTTTTCATCCTGCAAAAAATAACCATGAATTTTCCTGCGGAAACATCGATCAGAGCGGATAGTTCCAAGTAAATTTGTATTACATTACAAATATCTTTGTTGCTATAAAAGCTTGCAAAAATAAAACTCGAAAAACTTACACAACACGAGAAGGTATTCATCTCCACAGATTCAATTGTAGAATCTATTGAGCCCATGTTTAAACAATTTTTTCAAAAACTTTTCGGTAACACCCTGGATATTTTTACAAATTGAGATAGCACTCATGATCCTCTTTACAATAATAACTAACATAATGGGTCTAGCTTTAATAGTATATCAGATATAGTATATAATATATCTGAATTTTTCCAAGGGCACCTAAATTGAATATATAAACATTTATGCTGCCTTAGCAGTAACCATATGTGGGAAAAGGTTTAGGAGCAAATATGTTCCATTTTATGATATCTGTATTGCAAATTAATAATTGATATTACCAATGGCGAATTCACATTAGTAACACTGAGCAACAGCCATTTTGTAAGTGGGGTGTGATATAGCAATTAATATGTATTTTGGGGTGTAGAATCCGAATCTACCATTCAAAATGTTCAAGCACGTAAGATTTTTGATAATGACGCAAAATCAGGCAGCTCCTAAGAATAGTATATCGGCCCCATTTTTACTCCAGGCCTCAGTTTCAGCGAGCCACATTTGATTGTTCAAAGTGAGCTAAATGATGTAGTTCGTGATTTGGGGTTGTCAAAACTTCTTGGTTCCCGTCTTAAGTGGAACTTACTAACCAAAGAAACAAAAATTACGAATGTAGGAAAAGAAATGCTACGTTTTCTGCATTTTACAATATGGAAAATTATGTGCGTGTACTGATGTCGATGGTTTAATGCATGAACTCAATATCCAGCATTTTCCCAGTGAGTGCCACTTGTTCATAGACTCGTCGAAATATAGTTTAAAAGCTGTGTTATTACATAATGGAAATTTAAAACCATCTATACCAGTTGTCCATTCAGTGACAATGAAAGAAACCTATGAAAATATGCGAATCCTTTTAGATAAAATAAACTATAACCGGTACAAATGGCAGATATGTGGGGATTTAAAAGTTATAGCAATTCTAGTAGCCAGGATTTACAAAATGTTTTATTTGTTTGTGGAACAGTCGTGCAGTGAATGAACATTATGTAAGGAAAATTTGGCCGGAAAGGAGTGAATTTCAACCGGGATCTCAAAATAATAAGTATGTGCCCCTTATCCGTATAAACCCAAAAAATGTCCTTTTGCATCCTCTTCACATTAAACATGGACTGATGAAAATTTTGTCCATGCTGTGAATAAAAAGGATGAAGGATTTAAATACCTAAAACAAGACTTTCCCCAGTTAAGTGACAGCAAATTAAAAGAAGGCATTTCTATTGTACTACAAATTAGAAAATTGCTGGACGACTTAATATTATAGAAAAGCACACCACGCAAGAACTCAGAGCGTGTAATTCATTTGTAGATGTAGTGAGGGGATTTTTAGGCAACAATATTATAGTTAATGAACTTTTAGAGTCTTGAAAATCGCTTGGTTGCCGAATATCGTTAAAAATTCACTTTCTCCATTCCCATTTATCATTTTTTTCTGATAATTTGGGCACTGTCAGCGACGAGCAGGGTGAACGGTTCCATCAAGATATAAGGATAATGGAAATTCAGTACCAATGAGAATGGAATCCATCCATGTTGGCCGATTACTATTGGGTTTTGAAGAGATAAGATGTGACCCTCCATAAAAGGAAAAAATAAAACTTGTGTGTTTCAAATAAATATTTTTGATGTTTGCTTTTTCTAAGATGTCAACTTAATATAAATTGTAAACATAGTCGATATTCAGGGTTAAGAAAATTGTAAAATCATTTCTTCAATAAGTATTAAATGGTGTCTTAATGTAACAAAACAACCTTACGTGTTACAATGTTTTTTGCCATTTTCGTATTTAGATAGGTTCATTCTACTACAATATGCTATGCAGCTTTGTGCTCAAAAAAAAAAAAATTGGCGGCCAATGTTATGACTCAAACTAATTAAAATGTAGTGATTTAATCATTTAATTTAGTCAGTGATTTATTCTGATTAAAGATGTAGTGAACCAAAATATTTCTAAAAGAGTTAAAAAGTACTTACGAAATTACTTATCACAATTACATTTAAGTCAACTGTTGCTGATTTATAAAAGTTCCTCTATAGTAGACATGATGTGTTCCTAAAAACTAAAGACGGGATTTCTTAAAAACTACTATATCCGTCACTATGACTGCCGATGCATAATGTGAACAATATTATTATGTGGTAGGAGACAGAACTGTGGGCGGTAAAGAAAAAATGTGTAATCGAATGGGTACGGCTAGTTAATTTTGAAAATTAATTTTAATTAATTAATTTTAAAAAATAATCGAAGTAGAAATTAATTTTCAGAAAGTAAACGAATATAAACTTGTAACGCAGAGATGCATGAAAATATGGAATTATAGTGAAGTCAGATGACGAGAAATGGATATAAAAGTGTGTTTACAAGGATGTCCTTTGCAAAGATATTAGAGCAAATGATGTAAATGATTTAGAGAGAATAAGATAAACGGTTGATAAACGGATGGAATAAAGAAGTTGATGTTTACACTGAATTTGAAAACAAGATAGTTAACTAAGAGGCGAATATCAGAGACGCTGTAAAGGAACGAACAAGTTAGCTGTTAATGCTGTTAAGAAACTGGGAAGCAAAGGACTGATTTTTACGAAGGAAGAGGAAGAGGTATTGGTTGCGCATATACTTAATATAGAAAGCAGAATGTACGGTCTCACTACTAAAGATGTGAGATCGATTGCTTATCAGGTTGCAGATAAAAATAATATTGATCATCCCATTTCCAAGGATACATGTCTAGCTGACAAAGATTGGTTGACCGATTTTCGCAAGAGGCAGCCTTAATCAGTAAGATCACCGGAGTCAACTCAGCGGCTCGCGCTCGTGCTTTTAAACAGGATCTTTAATGTTCTTCATGAAACATCTTTGAGTACGGTCCCAGGTAAAAATTGTAAAGTTCTAGCTCAAAGAGGTAGAAAACAAGTTGAGAGAGTTGTATCCGCAGAACGAGGTACGTCCACTACTGCCGTAATTTGTATGTCTGCATCTGGTTCTTATGTTTCACCTATGGTTATTTTTGCTCGTAAGCGAATGAAAGAAGAGTAGAAAGATGGTGCACCACCAGGAACAGCACCACTATTGCAACAATTCTGATTGGATGAAACTTGAGGTTTTTGCGGTGTGGTTTGACCATTTTATTTCCTTTATTAAGCCTTCACAAGAGGATCCTGCACTTCTAATTCTTGATCTCACAAATCTTCAACGAATCTTACATGCAGGCCTGCACACCACTTACCGCAATTAAGGGATTCAAGAAGACTGGATTTTTTCCGCACGACCCCGATGTTTTCACTGACATTAATTTCGCAACTACTGAAGTGACTGAGCAAAACGAACCTCAGAATGGCAATGTCCTCGAGGAAAATGATGCGGTCCATGAGCAGATTGATGAAGCCAATGAAAAAAGTATTGAAAGCAACGAGTAAAATGACGCTTTACCAACAACTGTTACGGAATCATTAGCTTCGGTTAATGAACCCTTGACATCGAGGGCATCTCAAGTGGTTTTAACATTCTGCTAAATGATATTCATCCACTCAATAAAATGGCACAACAACAACGTAGCAAGGAAGTCTGGATGTACTATAGTTTTGACAAGCAGTCTGTATAAAGATCAATTGTTAGAGAAGCAACAGAAGAAGGAAAAGCAGGCCGAAGTTAAAGTTTTTAAGAACAAGAATAAATTGGCAGAAAAAAAAGTTCAAAAAAAATATATATAAAAGCCGAAGTGCGAGAAAATATACGAATAATAAAATAAAAAACAGGGCAAAAATGACGAGGAATCTTCGGAGGCATCCGAAGTGGAAGAAGATTCAGAATGTCTTATTTGTACCGAACATTTCTACAGTCTCATTCAGAAGGGTGGGTGCAGTGCTCAATGTGCTACCGTTGGGCAACTGATGAGTGTGCGGGAATCGACAATAATGACTCCAATCCATATTGTTGTGATTATTCTATTCACTATGTCAAGATGAACAAAGTGCGTAAACGTTTTAACTTGGAATATCAACTTTTGGAATATCAACGTAATTTAGGTTGATGGTCTGTTTTATTACACATCGATTTAAGTTTATTTTTACTAAATGTCATTTGGTTTAGCTAAATAAAGTAATTTTGGCTGTCGTTAATTGGTTGTTCTACTATGAAAAAACTCCTAAAATGCATCTAGAACAGGGATCATTTTGCCTTACTCTAGGGATCATTTTGTCCAACCGATCAGGGTAATACGATCCTTTTGCAAACATCTACATTACTGCCCTAAACAAATTACTTACCTATTATATCAAAAAATTGGTAAGGCAATATTTAAGTACAGTCTACCGGCATTCCAAAAAATATATATATATTTGAACTTCTCGTGTAATATGCTTTTTACAGGCATTTCTAGCTTAGGGGGATCATTTTCGGCCACCGTCCCCCATAAAAGAGGAGAGAATGTTGAATGGGTATTGCATGGGTCAGAGCAAAAGAGACTGAAAATGTTTAGAATATGTAAAAAGAATTAACAATTATTAGTATAAACAATTACCTGTTGCGAACAGTAATTACCTGTAAGAAACAAACAGTTACCAAATCCATAACACAGCCGCAATCTTTGAAAATAAAATGACAAACGAACAAAAAACCAAGCCCCAAAAAGATTAGAAAATTACATGCGTATTAATGATTTTTTTAGTATGCATACAACACTGTAAGCGATTTGTTTCATTCAAGATTCAGCAAGGCCTTGCGGAAAGCGCAAAGCAAATTCAATCAGACACACACGCACAAGCAATAGCACGAACACTTATCTACACAGCAGACATAAATTATGCATTCTCATCTAACATTCCGAGCAACCCACACATATGTACACAAGCTGTAAAACATATTTTGTGTACAACGTTGTCAGATTACAGAAAAAATCTTTCACCATGAGTTTTATGTACTTCACGGAACAGTGTTAGTTAGTTTCCAATCAAAATATTAAAAGGATATATGGCAGTTTATAATGGCAAATAGAAGATATGATTTGATACATATATACAGGGGCGGCGCCAAAAGCCAGACAAAATTCAATTTGACTTTTCCGCCGTTCTATACCAATTCGAGAAGTCGAGATTGGTGTCCGAATAGCTTGATAGATGTACTAAACATTCATAATCTCGGAAGAGTCGCAATGTTGAAATCAAATGCGGAGTACAATCGAAGAGCCGCGATTATCGCAAATGTTCGCGCTGGGTGCTCAGCGACAGATTATGATGTTGTCACGAAGTATAATGAGTCGGAGTAGGTTTTTCAACACCGACAAAGAAAACTCATTCGAAGGCTCAGGAGCTTAACTTTTGAGGATCCAGGGCAGACGATTCGAAAACGGTCGTCGGTTGTCCGTGTGAGTGAAAAAATTATACGTCGAGTTGTCGAGGAGGACCTCAGGCACAAGTCTTATACAATTAAAGTGAGACAGATGCTTTCCGAAGCTGCCAGGAAAAGCAAGTTGAGCGCTATAATCTGCGTTTATGTTCTTTATCAAATAATGCTGCCGGACGCCTCAGGTTTCTTTCTGCCGAAAACATTTTTATTATCGATGCGAAAATCAATTGAAGGAATGATCGTGGACTCGGCCATGATCCTCAACATGTCCCCATTGTTTCCAGAATGAAATTTCCGGCGAATGTTCACGTGTTAAGTGCCCAGTCATAGTGATGTCATGCCACCGCATCTTTTTAACATAGAGGAAAATGTCACAAAAGAAATTTATTTGCAGGTTCTGATAAAAGTGGTGAAGCCGTGGATGAACTGTATCGGTTGAAAGGCCGTGTGTTTTCCAGGAGGACGGTGCGCTCGCGCGCAAACAAGACATTTGATGCAAAATTGATTATCCGGACAACGTCGACATGAGTTGGTGCAAAGAATTTTGGCCTCCCAACATCTCAGATTTAAATCCTTTGGACTTCTATGTACGGAGCGTGGTTGAAACTGTCACTAACAAGTCCAGACATCCAAAGTTCGCATCATTGAGGGTCGCGATTAAAGCGGCATTCGCCGATATGGACCGTGACTCATTGAAAGGGGCATCCGCTTCAGAGGGAGAATGGTGGCGGTCATTCAAGCAAAGGGGGGTTATATTGAATAAATGTGTTATGATCTAGCAAACAATTTAGTAAAAACATAATTATAAATTTCTCAATTTTTGCAACAAAAATTTTGTCTAAAAAAATGTTTAATTTGTATGGATTTTAGCGCCGTACCCTGTATATACATGTTCTACACTCTATCTATAGCATCGTTTAATGCTTAACATTCTTCAGAAGATTTGACGAATGTTCATTAACCAGATTTACCTCAACAAAATATTGGAACCTCCAATTTCTGCCATGCAAAAAAAAACTGCTTCATGTTGCACTTTTGTAAAATCCAAAAAAAGCTTCTAATGTGGCACTGTAGGTCATGCTGAAAGATCATTTTCAACGTGCGACAAAAGAATTTAATGTTATATACAAATTATAACATCGCATCTAACGACAACACACAACACCTACACACAAGGACACGTCATGTAACAGACACATCAATGTGTAGCTAAATTAAAACAGCACACATATGAAGGAGATGTAGAAAAATACACATTCAATCGTACTTCTACGAATAATAGAAGTCACACGAAAATACCAGGGTCAATGGAACAGTCGATCTGCAATTGCCATAAATCACTTGTAATACTGGAAGAGCTCATAATAAGTAAAAAGAAAATAGAGATGTATATTTGAATGTAAATCAAGCGAGCACCTGGGAATTAGAAAGTTTAATAGAAACGTTACCTCAACAGGATCCCTCCTTCCCCTCGAAAAAAGTCCGTGTGGATTTAAAAGACCCATTTCAGAATACTTCCGGAATAATAACCAGTGTACTATATGTACAATAACACAGTCCCACTTTTCCCAAGCCTGCTATACGCTCGGTATAATACGACACACCTCCCTCGCTTGTCATCCATTATCGCGAAAATAACTAAGGCATGTTTCAGTTCTCGTATCAAAATATCGTTGAATGGTCGACCGGCTGAATGGGTAAAAAGACTATTGAATGTTTTCTTGTCACTCTCACAAGAAAAGCCCATTGAATGATTGAGCACCTGAGCGGATTTAATAAACGGAGTAACTTAAATTTGACGGGAAAGTACATTGTCTTAAGTAACTGTGAGAAATGAAACACATTAGAAACTTGTGAAAACACTGAAAAACACGTTTTAATGATATCACGTATATTTTTATGTATTACGACAGGCCTCGTGATTCTCTTTAAACTGATAGTTGTTGGGTTGATTACTTTTATGGTAGAGTAGATTTCTAAGTTGTACACGTGTACAAAATTAATTAAATTAATAATGTAAAATATGTGCATTGCCAATGCGGATGGCAGAGCTGTCCGTAATTGAGCCTGTAATAGTATGAAATATTTAAGGGTTATTCTAGATGACGAATTGAAAGTAAATAAAAATGTGAAATACGTATTACAGAAAGTAGGTTATATATATATATATATATATATATATATATATATATATATAGTATAACAAAGAATCTAACAACGTGGACTAAATTAGTAATATACAGAACGATCATCCAACCACACTTTGATTAAATTCAACTCTATTATTTGGTGTTTAAAAAAAAAAGTCTTAAAATAATTTCTATTTTGGAAACATTAAAATGGCTTGATATTTCATTTGCTATTGAATATAAGACGATGATTTTTTTTTTCAAAATTGATAGAAACTTGATGCAAAGATACTTTAAAATGATAAGAAGAAAAGATAAATATGAACATAACACAAGGGGGAATAAAGGTTTTTATATTTTGGCTAAAAATAGAAAGTCGATTATTAGTAGCAACGAAATAAAAACTATTTCTTGTATAAGGGCATGGAGTACCGGATTATTGATATCATGTTATCATGATGCATATAATATAAAAATATTGAGCAGATTTCGTAGTCTTCTTCTTTTATACACATTTACATTTTGTACAATCAATATTGTATTTTATGTTTATTTTAGTGTACGATAGAACTTTTGTAAGTATTGATTGTTAAACTGAGAGTTTGTCAAATAGAGATACTACTACTTCTACTACTTAGTTTTGATCTAAAAAAATCGTTGAATTTTCAAGCGGTAGAATTATTTAAAAACTTATATTTTAATGAAGAATGGAAGTAGTATTTACTTCTAGCAGTAAGACCAAATTTTTAAATAGATAGGTGCATTATTATTTCGAAAATATTGATGATTAGGAAGTCTTTAAGAATCAATTCAAAAATTGAGGTAGGGTGGACAAGTGTTTCTGGCATACTATAGTTGTCGTCAGCACCATTTCATTTTCCTTATAGGCGCAAGATATGACTACACCGAATTATGAATTCGGCGTTCTATCATTGCACTATGTCTCTGTCTTAAATTAATTCTTAATATCTTCCTTATAAATTATAATTGTATGCAAGTTTACATAATTAAACGTTATATATCGATTTATTATTTGTATAATACATTTGCTATAATGCATTTTATTAGCTGAATATAATACATTCGAACGAAATAGCATCTTTGCAAGTTGAGATGAACTATTAAAATATTTTATCTACCCAATGAAGAGCAAGGGAGTTTAACAATCACTTAACCTTTAACCTCGCATACTACTTCCATTGGGTTTTTCTCTGAGAAGCATCGGACCACCCTCAAAGATGGCCAATGTTGTCTCTACAGCGATCTTAATTGAAAGGGTACTTTAACAATCAAAACTCAACCTCTTAAATAACACCTGTAGTTAATCTCCAGTATTAGAGTAACATACTAACACGATGTTTTAATGAGGAATGCAAGTAGAATTTACTTCTAGCCGTAAGACCAAATTTTAAAAAAGGTAGGTGCATTATTACTTCAAACATATTGATGATTAGGAAGTCTTTCAAAATCAATTCAAAAATTGGGGCAGGGTGGACACGTGTTTCTGGCATAGCGTAGTTGTCGTCAGCACCCTCTCATTCTCCTTATAGACGCAAGATATCACTATACCGAATTATAAATTCGGCGTTCTATCATTGCACTATGCCTGTCTTAAATTAATTCTTAAAATCTTCCTCATAAATCATAAGTGTATGCAAGTTTACATAATTAATGTTATATATCGATTTATTAGTTGTATAATGTTTTATGTAACCAATTAAGAGCAAGGGACTTTACCACTCAAAGTTCGCCTCGCATACCACTTCTATCGTGATTTTCTCTAAGAAGCATCGGATCATCCTCAAACTTGGTCAAAGTTGTCTCTACATTGATCTTAATTGAAAAGGGGACTTTAAGAATCAAAACTCTACCTCTTGAATAACACCAAAGTGCAGGTTTTAGTTATTTAGAAAATGCAGAGATTTATACCGGATCCGAAATAAAAGGTGTTGGTGCACCTAAGCCTACATTATCGAATGCGTCCAGTTGAGGAGTTTTTACAAGAGTGGAGGATTCGACAAGAGTGGTTTTTAGACTTGTGGAGTGTGTTAAAGACTTCAACAGAAACATCACATGGGACAACTGATGCAGTTCAGTGGAACTTGTCGATGAACTAAAGAAAAAGAGTTTGTCTTACGTGAGGACTTTGAGAAAAAATAAAAAACGTTTACCACCTGAATTTTTACCAAGTGAAATTCATTCATCAGCGTTCGGATTTACTTCTTCAGCCATCATAGTAAGCTATGTGCCAAAAAAAAAAAGTAAAAGCGTTATATTAATTTCTAGAATGCATCATGACAATTCTGTCAACAAAAAGCCGGAGTTGATTCATTTTCATAATGAAGCAAAATCCGGTGTAGACCCTTTTAGATGCAACATGTATTTTATATTCGGTATCCAGTAGAACCAACCGTTGACCAATGGACTTTTTTTTTACTGTATTGAATATTGCAGGTGTAAATTGTCGAGTATTGCATCAAACGGCTAACAAATAAAATGATATTCATTTCTCAAAACTGTGGGTAAGTAATTAATTGATGAACATCTGCGACTCAGAATGGCCAACAAAAAGGTGCCCAATAAACTACGAATCCACATTGATGAACTATTGGGAGTCGTGAATGTTATTTCTGAGCAACCACAAGCACACCCTGAAAAAAGCAAGAGGAAAAGGTATGCCATATGCCCCATCAACAGGGCTATGAAAACTTCTATCCAGTGTTAGATGTGTAAATTGTCCATTTGGAATCAATGTTGCAAAAAATGGTGTAAATACTGTAACATATTCAACTAATTTAAAATTTTTTAATAAAGGTTTTTTTAATGATTTTATTGTAATTTTAATTTTGTGGTTCCTGAAAACCCTTCAGTAGTACACATGTGATACAAATGTGTCGATAGTAGCTGAAGGTCAAATACTCCAAATTGCTACAAATGTGGAATAGAAAAAATAATAATTTTCAATTATTGATACATCTGAAACTACGTTGATAATTTACTGGACTTAAGTTCTAAAATAAAAAGATAAAATTGAGTAAATTTATAACGTAGAAAATTATTTGAAAGCCCAAGCACGTTGTTTCTAATAAAAAATAAACTTTCGGGGCCAGATATCTAAGTAGGAGTAATTTACATGTGGACTTTTTCGGAAAATTTCAATTTCATTATAAAGTGTTCCAATTTACTTGAAATGTCGACTAGAAGAAATTATAGTATTCGATATACATATGAAACTAATTTGATGATCCCCGTATTTATTTACTGGACATAGATTCGCCGCATACATGTATTCACATTGCACTTATACATTGTTACGTACTTAGCAAGAGCCATAGCACATCACAGCACCGTGGGACAGGCGCCCGTGAAAAAGTCGCACGCTAGAAGCGCATGCGCGCAGTTGCCAAATCTATCGTCGTCGCGTCGGTTGCGCTTATATTGCATACATACCATATATACAAAAACTATTTTAATAATATTACTTATCTATGGAACAGGTAAGTAACTAACTAACATGCCTAATGTTGTTCCTTCATGTAATATATAAATATAAATATTATATATATATATATATATATATATATATATAATTAAATTGACTGGTGAAACAAGCATATATGGTACTTAGAATTTCATCAAAGATAGAAATCACTTAATATAGAATCGTTAACCGTCCAGCGGACGGGTGGTTTCAACATTACACAAGCAAACGGGCAAAGCCAATATATGGAATACGTATTAAAAAATCTGTAATTTCTTAATTAGTTTTTCGGTTTATTGGAAACGATAGTTTATTTGTTTCGACCAGCCGATAAACGACCAGCCCTTTTTTTAGTAGAGCAGTTCCCAGAGCTTAAAAAACAATTCTGCAACTTTTACTAAAATCACCATCGGAGTTTTTTGCTTTATAAATTATGAAAGCGTTAATTGCAGCGACATTCATCAACCCATAAAATATCAAAGGCTGCTAACGCCGGATATTTCTGGTCACGTTATATGAAGTTGTGTACAACATTCTATGCACAACATCTACACCAACTTTGGTAACTATAAAAACTCACCACTTCTGGTTTAGCCTTCGTACCAGTACTTTCAGCAATAGTTTTGTCATTATACATTGACGAAACTAAAAAAAACTTTTTTGGAACGTACGAAACAACCATCACATCTTTATTAAAGGAAAACACAGACGAACTTACTTGCCTGCTTTATTTCCATCGGTAATTCCCTCGTGTTAGACCGAATTGTTGCTACTAATGTGAGGCGGTGGTGTTGGAATAGAAGTCTTACGATTTATGTAAGAAGGTAGCTAGAATTGATGGTGGAAGGAGATTTACAGGGATATTTAAAATCTAGGATGAGCATGGATGAGAAAAGGATGATTGCTAGGTTTAGGTGTGGGAGTGAAGAAAGAGGGAATATGTATTAGATGAATGCGGAAGGACGAAGTTGTAGAGTACTTCCACATCCTCTACAACTTCGTCCTTCCACATTCATCTGATACCTATACCCTCTTTCTTCACTCCCACACCTAAACCTAGCAATCATCCTTTTCTCATCAATGCTCATTCCAGATTTTAAATATTCCTGTAAAGCTCCTTCCGCCATCAATTCTACAAACATTATATTTATTTCTTGTATCTTGACACTCCTATAAATCTCCTCCACCTCCCTTCCACATTCCATCCCATATTTTATTCTTCTTTTGCATTCATTCATTCATTCATTGACTAGCACATCTCTCATACATCCTCTTCACTTTTCTCTCACATTTTGCAAACTTCTTTACTCCTTTCACTCATATTTTAATTTCATTTAATTCCTGTAAAACAATTTCACCTGGCGTCGATCTGTTCACACCCAGCATTCTCTTGAAATATTTAATCCATTCGTTCTATTTCCTCCCTCTCTCTCTTTCACTGCCCACGCCTCAGCCGCGTACATCAAAATACTCCTTACACATGCATTGTATATCATTAACCTCATTTTTGTCGAATCAACAAACTTTGTACTAGGTTTAGGTGTGGGAGTGAAGAAAGAGGGAACAGGTATTGGATGAATGCGGAAGGATGAAGTTGTAGAGTATGTGGAAGCAAAGGTGAAAAATGGGAGCATTGAGTGAATGAGGATAATGTGATAAGATTAACGGAAGAGGGAAGAAGAAGGTTGAATAATTGACTATACATAGATCAGGAAGGATATGGGTTGAGGATATTGGTAAAAATATGAGAGGAGGTAAGAATGAGGGAAAGGATATGAAGAATACAAAGGAATGTGCTGGTCCGTTCTGTTTTCTGGTTTCAAGTTCCAAAGAGGTAGTGATGATGGATTTCTATATTTAAAGATGATTTAAAGGGGTGTTAGGGAAGAAAGTTTTTTGTTGTTTTATGGTACTTATTTTGATTAGTTTTTTTTTATTTTACCATTTATAGTTAAGATTATATTATGTAGTGTATTTACTAATTGTATTGTAACATTGTGTTCTCATTAATATGCCAATAAAGGTTACTTTAATTACTCTTATATGACAAAGTTGATCATAGGTATCCACACCTTCTTTTATTAAATTATAAAATAGGGCTATCTCCGGTTTCTGTAATTTATGATCAGCTCTACCTATAGAATGAAAAGATGATAAGAATATTACATTTCTTTGTTTATTTGGAGTAAAGAGAACTAATGTTTTATTTTCGTCAAAAGCAAAGTTTGAAATCGGTACATTTTTTGTTTCTGTAGAAAGTTTGCTCGAATAATAGCTGTGTTTTTACTCCAAGTTCCTACCATTGCAAGTCCACTTTGAAGATCAATTCATTGAAAGTGAACCAGTTACGCGTTGGTAGTGCGTTGGTAAACAATAAGTTCCTCCAGCTTCCTTAACTATATATGGGATGGCATCTAGCATATAACTTCTTTTGGTATCGCAAATCATAACTATTTGAATCCCATATTTATCAGGTTTGCTTGGGATATATACTTTAAATAGACATCTTCCCCGAAAATTTAAAAGCTGCTCATTAATATCAGTATACTCACTAGAAGTGTACCCATAACAGTAGTATAACTCTTCAATAGCAATAAACAGGTCAGGCTTTTGCTCTGTGCTCTCTCGGTGTTATCATCAATACGAAGGCAATTCAATAAAAACACAAAACACTGAGATCTGAATATGGAAATACCAAATTCTTTTGACCACAATTCATCTGTGCTTGGTTTGCTTGCTTTATATAAACCGGTTACATGTAGTAAACCAATCAAAGCAAACATTTCAGACGCAGACGCAAAATTTGTGGCACCAAATATGTTGACCTGCGACCAAATATGTTAAAGGATCAACTAAAATTAATCCGTTTATGCGAGAGTCGTGTCGGTTAGGATTCTTTATTTTTGATATGAGCGAATATTAGTTGGGATTTTGAAATTAAAGATGTTTATTTATAAAACTATATCTATTAATTGAACAACAAAATCGGTAAAAATGTACAAGTTTAAAGTTTTATGATGTAATGTAAAGGACTTAAGTGTGAAAAAATAGTATTTATGATTAAAGAACTTAAGTCAGAAAGATTTTGATATGTAAACTTATAAATGATTTTAATGTCTGAATACTTTTAAAGATTCTTATTAATTAAATGTTGTACATATTCTAGTAACTCTTTTTTATTCTCTCTAAAATACTTAACAACAATTTTAAAAGAAATATATATTTTATATTTGCTATAACCTACTAAAATTATTTAAAAACAATTTATTGAAACGTACGCATAATAATTTATATAAAACAATTAATTTCCATACCATGTATTTAATTTTAAAATAATTATGCAAGTACTTTATCTAAATATGCGAGGAAGGTTCAAAAAATATAATTGTATACTACACAACAAAACATTGTAAACGAAGGACCTTTTTCCCAACCAGGACATCTACGTATTTTATCTTAAATTGTAACTTCTGATTCAAAGCTTCGTTTCGCTTTGTAAAATTTTATTTTCGCTTTGTAAAATTTTATTTTCATATTTGCGAACTTTGTCCTTAAATTTGTTTTGTGCTGTTTCTTCCTGTTGAATTTTTAGAAAAGGCTACAGTTTCATTTTTTTTATCCTTGAAGCTTGTCTATAATACAGTCTTACAACGGATGTCACTACTTTTACCAAACAGCGTTTGATGTAATTTAACACTTGAGTAGACCTTTTCATCTTGCTGGGCCACTGCAATTGGAGCCTTTCCCCGCACTTGATGTTTTTTATCTGCCGGTAACCTAGTTAAAATGCTAATAGGTAAAGGAAAGCATATTTCTAGTTTTTCAATCGACAAATGGAATGTGATCAAAAAAGAGACCCAATTCTAAGATTGATATTTCATAGACCCGTTCTGGATGCAGTAGCGTTCAAATGATTTCCATCAAAATTAAATAGTGCTCGATAGTGAATTTTAAAAACAAATACATATTCTGAATTGGATTTTAATATAATTTGTTAAAGTTCAATTATGAAAACGATATATCGCTTTACATGCAGACTGTACAAAGTATCATTAAACATTCGTTGTTTCGCAAAGGTATGTGCATTTTTATACAGACGAGAAGATTATGTTCATGAAAGATCACGAGAGAGACAATACCAGACCTTTTATAACGTTTTAAAACCAGATCCTCTTTCTTTGCGCTGCATTCCACCGACTATGAAATGAATAGAAGTTGTATCAAAGAATCTGAATCTAAAGGTAATGCCTAACACGGCAACAAATGATACTTCTGTGTTTTGATGTGTGTGTATAAATGAAATTGGTTGAGAGATATTTCATATTTCAAATTTTATTGCATTACTTGCAGAACTATAACTGCAGAAAATGTGCGAGATGTTGTGAATCTTGTGATTAAATATTGTGATTAAAGAATTACAGAAAATGTGGGACTTGAATAACCCCAGATAGAGGAGCATATAAACTTATTTTAAACCTTTCAGATGATTTGTTTTACTTGAGCGAAGAGAATTTGTTAAAAGCAATTTTGAAATCCCTAAACATGAATGCAGTTTCGTAATAATTAACACATTAACACACTTAATTTTATCAACAGGTTATATTCTATAAATAATGCTATACAATTATCTATTTAATTATTATATTGAATAATTAATTTATCTAATGTACATAATATCTTTCATAAATACCTTATAATATGAACACATATGTATATGAACAAATAGGATATGGGATTCGGGTTTTAAACTTTTTTCAAAATTTCGTCTTAGTACGTCTCTTATTTGTACATACAGTCAAAATATGAAATTCAAAGGATTCAAGGATTCAATGTTGCCCTGTGAGAAAATTTAATTTTATAGTAATGTTAGAAGGTAACATGGTATAAATTAAATTGGCCAACTTTGGTTTTATACGGTATATTATAAAACTTTGATCTTCCAGTATAGAAAAGATGGGGTGGCAAACCCGCTCACATATTGTTTACTGGCTGCAACTGTATCTGATCTTCTCTAGCTCCGTATCGGGAGTGAAAGGACAGGAATAGGAGAACCATGGTTGTGCAGTGCGCATAACGCACCGGAGAGTTGTATACACACTTGCGTTGCGATGCTCGGTTGTATCTTACCATTATTATGTTGCGTTTAGATTTGAGCACGCACGCACGCACTGATCCACCGCGAATGCTCAAATGTAAACGGTTATGCCCACACGCTCGCATTGTACGTCACTATGCGCGAATAGGTGCGAATGTGATCCACTTGGTATCGATCTCGGGTGTATGCTCAAAGGAATTAATTGATGCGCCAATGCTCAGTTTAAACGAGACTAAGCTAGCAGCGTACGTTCGCAGTGTGTACGTTTGTCGTATGATTTCTTGTTTAGGTTTAAGTTTTTACGAATTACTTATTAATCCAAACGGCAAGAGTTTGAAAATCTCCCCTTTTTTTGTGAAGTAAAGCATCTAAAATATTACGCACAGTCAACTTTCAAACATGACGGCAAAGTTTGCACTAGTTCATTGTCATTTTAATGGTTATTGTACTTTATTCTTGCTAGAGGCAGCTTTTTATTTGTCTTATTTAGAATTATAAAAGACAAATGAATTTAAAAAAAAACCAAATTTTAAATAGTACATCGTATTACAAGGCCAACAAGACAAGACGTGAATCTTTCGAAGCCTACCATTTCAAAAATTTCTTCCTTTTTTTTTATTAAATTATACAGTACAATAAACGTGGTTGCTGCTGTTTCGTCGTCACACAACTGGATCACTCCATGCGTCACAAAATTAATTTCAATTTAAACGATTCACGCGAGCGCAAACGAATGCCATGCGCGTATGCTCAGTGCGTACGTGCTCAAATCTAAACTCACCATAATATACATACGTGTGTTGTTTGCTGCAGCATATAAGGTGAGATATTAAGTAGTAATAATCGACGCCATCTTTGGCAGGTGGCTTCTGGCATAGTTATAAAAGATTTTACAATCTATTGTACAGATAGATAGTAGAGGTCCTTCTGACGTGAAGAAACAAAAAGTAGAGGTAAGAAGGTAACATGAGATCCCAAATCTTACAGAAGAAGAGATATTACAACTTCTCGAAGGATCAGATCTTTCAGAAATAGAAGACAATGACACTAACAAGTCATATGTTTCGGGTGAAGATGAATTAGTTCCAGATATGCCCTGTGGGGTGTGTAAGGGGTGATGGCACGACATGGTCAATATAGTCAACCCAAATGTCAACCTCGCCTGCTCGAGTGATGACGTATGTCATCCGGTGCACCCTGCTATAAAACTAAAGAGACTCTGGCGACCGAGTCACGGCGGTATAACCGTTCAACCT
>WYDF02264370.1:0-18418 GCA_009867245.2 Adranes taylori
TTTTTTTATACTGATTGTATGTCAGGCTACATGATTTACGCTTGAATGTGTCTATTTAATTGTTTTATTTATATATCCTAAATTTGCTTACATTAGTAATATGTTTATTCATATTTTATTATCATGTTTTTATTTGACCTATTGAATGAACCTCTTTTATTGTGTTTAGTAATATTCATGTTCTTCCGGTAGCATGTGACTAACACGAGATCTATCTTCGGCTTCTATTCAATGTTCTCTCCTGTTTGCTCTAACATTTATTAAAAATTGTCGAAAAACGGGATTGTTCGCTGGTTTTGCAGTACTTTTGTTTATGTAGGCGTTACAGCCAAAACAACGTATTGTTGACCATAATAAACTCTCCAATAACATTGCTAATAAACTTTGCGATGCCACTGAGGCGATACTACTACCAAGCCAATAAATGACAAACGCCATTTTTACAGTGTTTAAGAGGCTATTGCATTAATGCGATTACAAGTTATGCATCGGCAGTTTACTCAGATTGAGAACGATATTCTCATAGCTATGCTGACAGACAGTGAAAGTTTTAGAGAAGGAATCAAAAACTTTTGATTTTGATAATCACAATATGGATGAAAATGGCAGCAAATGCCTGACGGGATTAAACAAAGCGCAGTTCGAAAACGTTGTAAACAGTTGCATTGATTTGACTCAAAGGCAAGATGTTTCAAAAAAGAAATGCTTTGGTATATTTTTGGTAAAACTGCGGGTTGATCCAACTCAAAAGATTTTGGCAATGATGTTTGGTTTGGTGGAGAAGCAGCAATCAGGTATAAGTAAAATATTTCATGACATGTCCACTCCACTACACAACTTCGGAGTTGTGTCAAGCTCAACCAGCTTCTGTATTTCTGTATCTGTCCTAGTTGATGCTACGTATTTGTTTCACCAACAACCCTTTTGATAGAGGTTATTGCGATTCAGTTGCTCTTTGCCGCAATAGAGGACTGAACGTTTTTATGCCTCTCTCTCTTCAAAATGGTCAACGCCAGCTGACGACAAATCAGGCAAATGAGTCGCGAATCGTACCCATGCTAAGATGGGTTATTGAGGCCGCCTTTGGACGTTTACAGAATAAGTTTCGATTTTTAAGAAACGTTGTTCCTAACAGTTACGGATGCGAAACATTTGGTAACGTGTTCAAAGTTGCGTGTGCTTTATACAATGCGTTTTAGAACCTATCATTGCCAGTGGACCAGGTGATGAGGTATTTTGTAATAGTTTGAATCTTTTGCATGTGCCCAACAATCTTTTGAATACAGTGCAAGGGGAAAGATTATTGTTGGGCAGAATAGATTGGCCAGTTGTTAATAGATTCGCAGACCTACAAGAATTTCCAGTTTTATCAGAAAATCAAATACAAGACCTCACACATGTAACATATCAAATCAGATTGGTTTACAGGTATACCGCCGAGCACATCGTTATTGGAAACTATGTCATTCGACTTCATCGCCGACCCAACGATAGAGGCCCCGTTCATTTGATTAGAACCCTTATACTGTCTCGGTTCCAAGACGCTAACGAGCGCAAGTGCTTCATTGAGTACAACAGCGAAATCGTCGGTATTGAAGCAATAACTGGGTGGGCCTGTCTATGAAAATCTGATGCAAGAATACTCGGGATGTGTGTGCTTGTTTGTTCTGTTATTTGGTTTTTATCCTATGCAGGACACCATCCCGAAATTCGTTATCCATCTAGAGACATGGCTGATAATTTAATAGATGTCGCCAGACCCAGAATGCAACTAATTTAAAATTGCAACAACTTTTATCAGAACCACTTCCAACGCAGTCACTGCTACAAATAATCCATCATGTACGCCTTTTTGTCTTTGTCATTATCATAGGGATTTATTTATATAATAAATTTACTTTTTGCTGCTTTTATTTTTTGTAGCGTAAACCTGCTCATTACGTTCATTACTTTAGCGAAAGTACTTAACTCTGTCACTGCCGGTCCCAAGCCCGCATGAGAAAAGAAGAGCAATGTGAACAACTATATGCGCATAACAAATAATAGCTTACTAGGTCATAAAAACTAGGATTCACCTGGTTCAGTCATAGCACTATGTAACGGCTCCTGTCTAAAATCACGTGGTAAACATAACCAACGAAAAAAGAAGAGTCAATTTTAGACAAGAGTTAGATACTATAAACCTGTGAAAACATATTTTAAAACGCAAAAGAGGTTTGAAATAGTTCTGCAAGTATAAAATGACCAACGTCATACCTACCTTCTGTGTGTCATTTCAACAACAGGTTTTAACTAGGTAACAATATTAAGTAAGTAGGTATTCATTTCGAAATTGTAATGAAAAGGGTATTTTAAGAATTAGTTGTAAGGATTGAGACAAGGTGGACACGTGTTTCTAGCATAGGTTTATAGCTGTTATCAACACCTTTTCTTATTCAAATTTCTCACTTAAACGTTGATTGTATGCAAGTTTGCATATATTAAGATGTTATATTTTGAATTATTCGCTGTATACAGATATGGTATAATGTATTGTATCAGTCATGTGTTATGCATTTGGACGAATTAACACCTTTACAAATTGAGATAAACCATTAATGTAACCAATGAAGCAAGAGTCTTTAACAATCAAAGTTCATCTCGTATAATACTTGCATTAGGGTTTTTTCTGAGAAACATCGGACCACCCCAAAGATGGCCAAAGTTGTTTCTATAGTGATCTTAATAGAAAAGGGGACTTTAACAATCAAAGTTCAACACCTTAACACATGTGGTTCATCTCCAGTATTAGAGTACGTACTAACACGATATATGAAGATATGTAAGCAATATTTACTTTTTCGTCTTACTGCGAAAAAGTTTTTAATTCAATTCAATTTGAAGAAATAAAGAAACTTTTCAGTAGTTTCTAGTAAATATTTCGGTAGTGATTCTAGGCCTTCCACATGTTTTTACTAAAATAGTATCACCTAGTTTAACAGTTTTTAATACTCTGCATGCCTAGAACCAATTAACTGATAAATTGCATTAGATAGCGTTGATCCATAACTCTTCTATTTCTTCAAGTTTGATATCGTCTGAGATTAACTTACCTCGCACCATGTTTGTACAAAGTGATTGTGTTTTTCATAATGACCTGTTTTTATAGTCACCAAACTTGATTTTTTCTTCCAGATAGTCAAACAGATAAAAATTGTTCAAGTGTAAGTATTTCCTGTATTAATGTAGATACCATTTCTATTTAAAAATGTAATATTTTTTAAAACTGAAATATGCATCAATTTAATGTATGTCTCATTTGACGCTCAAATATTCAAGAACAATATTTAAGTAACAATGTGAGACGAGATTTATAAATGATTAATAATGAATTTCATTTACAAAAATCATATGTAAGTCAGCATATCACAAAAATCGAGAGAAAAAATCTAATTTAAAGTATTTACTTGTAAGTCCAGAATTGTTTGGATGTCCGGGATGAGATAAATCAGTTGAATGTGTTAATGATGCTCCAAATCGTAATTGCGCTTCAGTAGCATCCATTACATTCAGAAGCCAATCCCACGTTTGCTTAAGACGTACTTCCAAATATAACTGAAAAATGCAATCAAAATATGTTCATTTCTATTTTTGATTTTTTAGTCTAACAATTGGTAATGCGAGAGTGCATTTTACTTACCTGAATGTTGTAAATATCATCTTGTGTAACGTTCAGATACGTTAAAGGAGTTCCAATTTGATTAAGTTGAACCATTAAAGGTAATAAATCAGATATTTGTCTTATAACGATTCCTGTAAGAAATTATTTCCAAATAAGTTAGAAAACGTAAAACTATTAATTAAATAATTTGACTATGAAATTTTAGGGGAATCACATCTGAATCTTTCCACCGATAACATCCCATACTTGCTCAACCTGGCCAAAAATTAACGTAACCTCTTGAATAAAGTAATCCAAGAGGCAGCTGCACAAAGTTAATGCAAGCCACAACATTAACACTACCAGCATAAACACTAAAGTAGATCTACTTCCATGCATGCATACATGCATTTATACATACTTGCATACGTACATACATATATGCATGAAGTTTGGAGTAGCCAAAAAGTACAAAGCTTTTTTGCATTTGCCGGCGACGATGCTGTTATGACAGCTTCCAGGACCGGGCATGAGCTCGCACTAAATCCAAATGCAGCAATTAAAATAATCGAGCGATGGATGGCTTCGAATCAACTTTAGTTAGCACCTCAGAAAACCAAGTCTATATGGCTAACTTAGCGAAGAAGAGCTTCAAACCAAAACATTCGAGTGCTCGGACATTTTGTGTCTGAGAAAGCTAGCAGTCAGTCAGCACTTACATCTTTAGGCTCATTCCCTGTATAAGTGGGACTAGGACTGCTAAAGTATTATGGGGTCTGCTGCTCTGTATACTTCACTGGTATGGGCAAACGTGTCAGGTAGGCCGGCCCGACTGCTAGAGAGTTGAAAGCACTGCACTGTTTCGCGGCAGCTGTACCAATAAAATGGTTGGCTTCACAGGTAGCGAATGAATATATATGAGTTACAACCTACAAAGAGGAATGTTCAGTGTCATTGGAAAGATGGCAAAGAGAAGGGGACACTTCTTTGAAAGACAGATGATATATCGGCTGATACACAATGTCCAAGCGCGGTGTGTCCAATGCCCAAGACAAACGCGGTAACCTCAGCTACCATCACACGCAAGGGCTAACGGATGGTAGTTTTGGAGAATATGTCTATCGCATTAGCCGAAGAGTAGCCATATCTTTACACACTATCTTTAGCTGCGAGTCCTGGAACGCCAAAAGATAGGTTTTGGAATGTCGTCTAGGTGCTCTTTCCTCCGGACATCATCGGTAATAGGATTGCTCAAAACGAAAACATTTGGGGTGCCTTTTCTAGATTGGTGTCAAATATTCTTAGACAGAAAGCAGCTCAGGAGCGAGAGTGGGACCAAATAGAAAACAGTCAGATGGTTTCCACCGCTCTCAAGATGACGAGACCGTTGGGTAGCAGGAAAACACTCTCTAACAAAATGAGAGGGTAAGCAAGGTCGGTAAAACAGTGATTGAGTTAATTTGTAGAAAAGTCTCTACAGAATGTGCACTGCCCCCCCCCCCAAGAGGTTTAAGTGGGTACCGCTTGTAAGGCACGGATCTCAACCGGTCATGGGTGAACCCGACATACCCATAGCCCGACCAGCTGGGGTGTCGACGCCGACTATCCTCTCGGTAAAAAATCTAATTCTGAATACAATTGCAACCCGCACCATCATTTTCCACAAAATTACTATATCACTTGAAATTCCCATCACGGACAAAAAACGAAATCTGAATTCATTATTGAAAACTACATAAGTCCATTCATTAAGCCAATTTGCTTGCTTATTGTACTAGATAAGCCTTCTAGCACAAGAGTTTTTACACTAAACATAAATTTACAATAAGATAATTCAATTTCACCTACCGAAAGCTCTCGCCAGACAACTTGCTGTAGTTGCCATAGTCACAGGTTCATTTCCAGCTGCTGCGGCCGCCGCAGCTGCGGCCATTGCAGCTGCACCGCTTGATCTTCTTAAGGAATTGGAGTCGATAAATACAACATTCGACCCTCCACCTGCGGTTGCACTTCCGGTACCCGTACCACCTAAACAATCATAAAAAAATTAGAATTCAGAATTAAAATTAATAGTTCAGGTTTAAATTATTTAATTTAGATAAGATTCAACAAAAAATACAATCTTAATTAGTCTTGAAAATAGATCGAATGATTTGGAATAGTCATAACAAATAAAAAGATGTGAATCGGAAAGTCAAAAAGGATATTCAAATATATCTCCATCGAGTAATTATGTTATATTGTGGAAAAGTGTTATCTGTAAGCTGTTATGTCATCTATTGACTCTATTTTATTTATGTAATGAAGAATTAAAATAAAATACAACACCTTACAAGCTAACTATCACCCACAATCACGAAAAAAGAAGCAAGCAACAAAAACAACAACCAATGACAGTCAACAAACAGAACCTTCACTTAGTACTAATCAAAAGGATGAACTAATTTGAAATGACGCAACAACTACCAAAGAGTAATAATTGTAAGAAAAAACAAATGAAATTAATATATCATGGCTGACTTTATAAAAAGTCAGATATGGTACCCAGATATGCATACTACAAATTATTAGATGTAGCAATGAAGGAAATACAAAGTAAGCCTAAATACATTAAATAGATGAAAGCTCAATTCCTTTTGAAATTGAAGCATTCGTACCTGTTCCCCTGTTATCTCTTCGAGAAGGACGTATTGCCCAATGCATATTTTCTGGAGCTAAATTTGTTCGTGGACCGCTCGTGTGGCTTGAAGACGGCGGATATCTAACCCTATAATATTAATAAAACTGATAATCATACGTCCAATAATTTTAACAAATATGTAACAATATCATGGGGATTTTTGAGTTGATTGACACGTTTGAATCACTGTATTTATTAAAATCAGATAATATTTCGGTTTTGGATTCTGAATCATTAATCAAGATATATAATGACAATTAGATGAGTTAGTCCAATTTCAAATCCTTGTTGATGACATGAGTACTCACAAATGTGTAATTGTCATCATTAAGTTATTATGTCTTAAAGTAACTCTATATAAAACATTTACATTTTCATGATGTATAATGTCCACAGAATTAGTTAAAATGCGATGTATTTAAATGATTTAAGACTACAATCAATAATTATTTCTTGCTTATATGTAACAAAAGACCTGTAAAATCAATAAATAATTGTTGTTTGTAGCGTTGAAACCAATCTGAAATGCGATAAATCACGCACTCCAAGATCAACACAATGTACAGTAACGCATTTTTCGTTGGGTATCACCCACGTTTATTGTGCGAGGGGTGTGCGGTTAAAACACTGGCAGTGCAACCTATACAATTATGTGTATAATATTTGCATAATTGCTTTCGTGCATAATCTTTGCATATTTGCTTATTAGTATTTTTATTACAGCGTAGGAGTTGATAAGAGCTGCAATATTCTTTTAATCACGCACTATATACAGTCCAATTCGTTCTTAAACTTGTTTCGATGTGGCATTAACAACGTCTTCTGGCAAAGAGTTACAATATGGTACTATTCTGTTGGTGATAAAGTGTTTCCTTGGATTGCGTCGATAGAGATCAGTTCTTAGTTTCAAGCTGTAGCCACGCAAGCGGGTTTGTGTTCCTTCTGAATATGCACTCTAAGTTACAGCTGTAGTAACCGTTTAATATCTTATAGGTTTCTATCAGGTCTCCGCGAGTTCTTTGTTCTACTATGGACGGAAGCTTCAGGAACGTTAATCTCTCTTCGTATGATAAGATTCCTAATCTCAGTTAGTAGTTTGGTTGCTCTTCTCTGTACACGTTCTATGAAATATGGATTCCATCGTCTTTCATGAAATATGGATGCCAGAACAAATGACTATATTCCAATATAGGACGAATATATGATTTGTAAATAGTTAAAAAAGCATTAGATGTCCGCAGAATGATAATTCTACTTGACATCTGTCTGGACATGTCACTGATGTAGCACAGGAAGAGCAGAGGTCCAAGAACGGATCCCTATGGTACACCGCTAAGAATGTTGTGTTATGTAGAGTAACTGCTCTCGACACAAACTCGGTAAGTACGATCTGTTAAGAAACTTCGAATCCATTTCAGGTTACCTCTGATTCCCATTGCATCTAGTTCGTACAGTAATCTTTCCGTCGGCACTTGTTGAATGCTTTTTCGAAATCTAGATATATGATGTCCATGGATTTGCTTTTGTCAAATTTAGTAAGCACTCGTGTAGTGCTAAAAGCAAATTGCTTCTGAGAGATCACCCTATGAGAATTCCATGTTGCGATTCTCCATGTGTGCCGTTTTCAAGAAAAAATGTAGTGATGTCTTCAGCTATTATTTTCTCCATATATTTGCAGAGAATTGAAGTTAGGCTAATTGGTCTGTAGTTTTCGGCTTTTGTTTTACCACTCTTTTTATAGATTGGGATAATTGTGGCTTTCTCCATTCGTCAGCTCTGGTCAAGGAGTCGATCATAACTTCAGATAATGGAGAGCAAATTGCACTTGCGCATTTTTGCAGAAACACGGTTGGTATGTTATCCGGCCCGGGACTGGTGTTTGTCTTTAGTTTGATTAAAAATTGTTGTACTCTTGCCGGTTGTATGTCAATTGAATCAATATAAGTTGCCATTTTCGGTTAGTATGGTATTTTTTCTGGTACATACTGCTCTACCGCACTTAGCGCATTTGACAATTTTGGGTAGTTATTATTTAGCTCAGAGCTGGACAGATATTGACATAATTTGCTTCGTTGAAGTTGCGAACGTGCTTGCAGTTGGTCTGATCTATGGAAACTTGCACGTTGACTTCAATTATGCAATGGTCGCTTTTTCCTATAGGCGATTTTATATCGACATCGGTTACTAGTTTTTTTGTCATTACTGAATAGCAGGTCAAGTACTGATGGATTATTATTAGCATGGTACCGTGTTAGTTTCTTTGCGGTAGGTTAAAATCACAAAAACAATGAGATTACTATGCTCTGAGAAATTAAAATTTTTATTGGTCAATGTTTTATTGGAGATTGGTGAGTTATTGGGCGGCCATAAACACATATTAAATTGAATTCGTTTTGACCGTATTTTGCCCTAAAGAATAGAACTTTGCTCGAGCCTTCTCGCTTAGATCCTCAGTACTTAATACATTAAGCTTATGTCCTTTAAGATCATTTATTAGGTATATCCATACACCACCTCCTCTATTGTTTTTCCGTTCTGTTCTAGTAAGCAAGTAGCGAGTATTGTGCAGTGTTATAGTTTTGTCATACAATAATTATTAGTGTTATTTATGTTTCTTACATAAGATTAATTAGATAAGGTAAGATAAATGTCTAAGAGATTGTATTTTCAATAAGTAAATTACAGCATTAAAAAGTTAACGGATTGGACAAACGAAACGTTGTGAATCTGATAGTTCGTTGTACGAGTCCGCATCTCATTAACAGAAGAATTAATTTCTTGTTATAATTATTTTATTAGTTTTATTTTTCAAAATGCGGAAAAATTCTGCACCACCAAACACGTTATATTATAGCTAACGTGCTAGACTGTGCAACAAGAAGAATATCAGATTTACGCAGCAAGATGCCATAAAACTTTTTTTTAAATATTAACAGAGAAAGAATGGGAAAAAGTATATGATCAATGCAATAATATTGCAAACCAATATATTGAAAAGAAGTATTTATTGGATCATTTGTGTTTTATTATTCATTCTGATGAATATAGTTCTTCAGGGAATCTAGTGATGATAAAGTAAATAACAATTAATCGTTAGGTGTTGTTTTATTATTAGTTTTTTTATAAATCCGCTTATTTTTTATGGTATTGTTTTTAATCTAGGAAATACGGAATCTAAACTTTCTTTTTTGTTATTGTTCATGGTTTAAATCTGCCCTTACGGTTCAAATTTAAAAAAAAATGAATAAAATATGTATTATACATGAATCAAGAAAAAAAAACCAATATGATAATTTAAAAATGTTAAAAACATTAAAAATGTTTTTAACATATTGTTACGCCATTGGATTGTGATGAATGAGGACAATATGTTGAACTTGAGCGCGTGGACTTTACATCGAAACGTCGACTAGTATTGATATATAAATAAAGCTGTCATAAAACTGGTTTATTAAAAAATTACGTTGATTTCATTACATATTCAGCAATAAAGACCAGATTAACAAAAATAAATTTGATTATTTGCAATCGCATATTTTATTACATTTCTAAGAATTGATTATTCGTATAAAATACATAAAAATATTAGGAAGATTAAATATAAGAACGAAATGTAAAAGGTTTGTATAATTGTATAATTGTAATGAATTTCAAAAGCTTAATTACATGGTTCAATTTACTTAATCACATTAAAATGTGATTAAGTACATGTATAGAGTACACCGGAAAAAAGACTCAATCATACCTCCTGACAAGTTGTTCTTCCAGTGGATAATCATCGGTATCCTGTTCATCGGTCTCTCCTGCCTCGCTTTCTTCTTCCTCTTGTTGACTCGATTCGCCGCTTTCGTCTTCTGGGAAAAGCAATATGCCTAAAGTTCAGTCAGAAATCAATCAAAAACTAAAATGATTTGAGATCAGTTGCACTTTTTTACATCATTCACACTTTAAAATGCTATTAAGTGATATATCAATAATATTCAATATTATTGTATCAATTTCATGTCATTTTAATGATATCCCACAATTTATTTATAAACGAAGAAATTGCTTTATTAGTCCATTTTATTTATTCAAACACAACTGACCTCCATTTTTCAATCCTCACATAACTATAGTTATGATTTAGGAAGCTTATAAAATGAAATCATCGTTATTCCTAACCTAAGAACGTTCCTGTGACCGAAAGTATATATCTATCATAGTGGATGAGGAATATTCTTTCCTTTCTCAAACTTCACTTACAAAATCTCGTAAAGTACGTAATATGTAAACAAAAAGCAAAAGCTTCGAAAACCATAACGTTTTGAAAATACTAAAAAATCTAAACTTAAACTATTATATATTATACTTACCTGTATCTGAACCTGCTGTAGCTCCAGTTTGTACAGATCGTTGTGCTGACGCTGCATCTTGGTTACTGTGATTATCATCACTATCAGATTCAGTCTCCGCTTCAGCTAAAAGGTCTAATTCAGGATCACTATCTTCTCCCTGTTGGAATATCAAATATTTCACTTATAATCCCACAACTAGAACTAAAGTTTTTCTTAAATTCTTAAAATTTTTGAGATTAGGAATGTTTTTGTACTTTTCTATATATTTTTTGAAGAAGACCTTTTAAGAAACAATTAAATGGTTGTAATAAAAGTTGCAATAAATTTTGTAATTTAAAAAAAGGCTGAAATTTTAAAAAAGGCCAAAGTGTTATCTTTCTCCTCGCTCAGAAATTTCCATATACCACACTCCCAATAAAATTTTAATTTACTTTCTATTTAAAGATTAATAAGCAAACATTTACCTGTTGGCCTCCAGCTACATTATCTGATGCATCATGTCCTACGCCTGATGTATTACCAGCGCTGCCATTACCACTCACAGGCGGCAATACAACAACCGCTCCATCTTCAATGCGTTCCGATGCTGCTACACTCGCATCACCAATAACAACATAAGTTGATACTAAATTACCACCAATATTTGCGCTATTCGTACCATTAGCGATAGTAGCGGAAGGTGGTGGAGCGGTTACTTCTGCGGCAGGAACTGCCGTCTCCGAAGCAGCATCATCATCATGTTCAATGGCCATACTATCCGTATCTTGACCATCCTAAAAATAATTACATTTAATGCACATTGTAATATATGCACATTTTTATTCAAGAATAATAATCATATAACAATTCATAGTTTTTCCTCGCGTAATCTTCATATAGACTTACTTGTGTGTCGTCTAAACTACGAACATTCCTCTGATCAGCATCAGATAGCAACTGATAGCTTCCTTCCACAACAGAAGTTAACCCACCGGATGAATGAGTTTGGCTCAGGGATCTTGCGGAAGGTGCAGCTAGAGGATCGACTAAAAATAATTCTTCTGAACCCTAAATATAAATATATTATATAATCCTAAGGAATACTTGAAATAAATATATCAAATTTATATACAACCCAATATCTGATTGAGATAAAATTACCGTTATAATTTCATTGATTGATGTGGCCAAATTAAATGGAGCTGTTGGTCTAGCCACACCTAATCTAACTGGTGCAATAAGTGAATCCGCAATTTCACATAATTCTTGAATAGCTAATTTCACCATGCAGCGAAATACACGTTTACATTTTGGAATTGATTGATTATGAGTTGTAGTAGAACTAAAACAAACGCGAAATATCATACATAAGTTCATTTCAACGTTCTTTACAAGTGTTCTACAAATTTTCTGATTCAACACTATGTCTACAGTCGTACTTATATCATAAGAATACCTGGAACAAAAGCTTTAAATTCATAACCCTGATACATTACAGGGAAGTAATCTTAAAACACTTCTTTGCTCCGTATTTATAAATGATCAAGAAATCCTACAGCCCAAAGTTGCTCTCTGCAGATGATAAAACGTTTAAGGTCATCAATAATCCAAACGGATGCTCCAGGAAGACGTACAAAATGTTAAAGGAACAAAAATAAGACAATGAACATCAATAAATGCAAGGCTCTTAACTTTAGCCTTAAAAATCTAAAAGTTCATACTCAATAAACAACTGTATGCTTGAGAACAAAGCATAACAAGAATTCGTTTGAATATATTTTGATTCTATCTATACTCTTTCTTTGAGTATTCAATTACATCAAATTCTTGGTAAATCTAATTGAACGATTGATTTTTATTGAGAAAGTGCTCAAAAATTTAAAACATATAAGACACCAACAACTCGCAAAGTTGTAGCGTTTCAAATGTATTAAATATCAATTAACTTGTAGCTGACAATAAGAACTTTTCTACTTCTAGAGCTGCTACAGCTCCATTTCCTGTTCCTTTACTCGACATACCCTTTTATCTTTTCAGTGAATACTCAAACGGTTGGAATAATTAACACTAAATATTGTTTGAGAAGTTTCAGACTGCTGTTACTTCATGTAACAAATAAAGTAGACCTTAAATTGATTAAACTTCTTATTTAGTACTTACCTTCGTTTCTTACATACAGGTGCTAACTCAATGTTGAATATAACAAAAACTCGAACGACGGATCTGATAAATCTTCTAGCTACATCCGTAGCAATATGTGTTTTCTCGCTATCTGATGATTTCATTTCTCTAACCAAAGTTTCAATTAATATTTCTAAAGCTTCCATGTAGCATTTCACTAAAAGGCTATGTGTAAATTTATCCAACAGTGTAGTACCGGTTTGATTAATTAATGGCTGTAATGAGAAAATCCAAAATAAACATGTTCATTGTACAAGAGATTGCTGAAACTTACTGCTGATGAATCGCTCGATAAACCACTATCTTCAGATTTATCGACACTCACATCGGATTCAGTGCCTGACATAATCATACTTTGTACAGCTTTCCAATCACCTAAAAGATGTTCAAGAGCCCGTCGCGAAAATCTCGGCGGTTCTAAGTCATGTTCCGGCATATCAACTTCAACTTTAATATAAAAATAGGAAATTTTATGACTTCACTTGAAATAAATTGTAGGCGATCAGAACTTACTATCACTTGAAGGTGTTTTGTTTCTTGAATTAACCGAAGCAGTTCTAGGTCTAGCGGCCCGATATTGTCTTTGTTCAAAATTTTGTCTGCCCACAGTTTGAGCCAGAAATAGTAAGATGTTTTCTCCCCTAAATTCATATAAACAAAATTTTGATTTAACGTTACATTTATTTTCTAAATAACCAAGTTCGTACATGCATCGATAGTATTATATTAAAATAAAAATTTGTAGTATGTAATTTCAAGCAATTTTAAATTTAATAAATAGTTTTACATATTTAAAAATAAAGTAAAATATTACGCATCGGTAAATTACTTAAAATAATTATTGTTCTACCCAAACCCAACTCTACACAAAAATGATGCAAAAAAATTACGAACCTAGCATTAGGAGCAATAACAAGGTTGGTATCACGCACCAAACGTACAAGCAGCTGATATCTGACAGTTTGATTGCCCATTACAAGAGCTTTACACTTGCATTTCTCCCAGCAATCACAATAGGCCGTAGGAGCAGTACGCTTTATTTTACAATCATGTCCCTTGTGGCATACTCTTGCGCATTCAGTACAGCAACATAAAGAGCCGGTTAAACCACACGTACGACATTCAAATATATCCTAAAGGTAATAGGAATGGATTAAAAATCACATTATTTGTAATAATCAATATTTCTTATATTTTGAAATAATAACTTATCTAGAAAAATATTTTCATCAATTAATTGTATAATACACGAGTAATACCCTCGAGTACCCCATTTGTCCGATTCTGGACAAATGTATTATCATGTTTCTCAAAATTCAAAAATGTTCCTTTTCGGCAACTTGGTAATAATTCTTTACGTTTCACAGGCGTCACTTTTCCTTTACGGCACAAAGCTTTCACCGTGTTACGTTTACTTATGTTGATTATCCCATGTTTGTTTTTCTGTTTTATATTAGGACTATCATCTCTCTCATTTTGGATGCTAGGAATTTCTGATTTTGAACTCTTTTTACACAGAACTTGAATCTTCAACTTAATGGTCTGTATTACCTGTATCAGCTATGATATGTAGATATAGATAGATACATATATTGTTACACAAAAGTGTTTACAAAGAAATAAACTTAACTATAAAATAAGATTAATATTGCTGATACATTAGTTATACTACGATATTTATGCGATTATTTAGATATTCCTCATAACTATAGAATGCTTCTTTAATTGGGAATTCTTTTACAATATTCTTAAATTTGTGTTTTTCTAAGTTTCTTATGGGTATGATAATTATGAAAGTCGCACATTAAAACATAGTATTAGCAAAGGATCAGCGTAAAGTTTGTAGACAATTTTATAAACTGAATGGGTGCCAAATGATGTTTAGTAAACAATGATTAAAAACTACTTCGTTCAAAGTTTATTTAAACGAATATGTTAAATATCGAATTATTCCTTGTATTCATTTTACAGAGATTTTCAAGAAATATTTACAAGAAAAGTTGGAAAGCTAAAAATATAATAGAGTTAATTATGCATATTAAGTTATTGTTCAAGCAAAACAAAAGGGATATACAGCAACAAATTCAACACAAAGTGCCAGTTTTATAACCATGTAGTATCTTACTTTGAGATTCCAATTTTCAACTGTTTCAGTCACTTAAACATTTTTACGAAATACTTCATATTAATAACTTTTTCCATGCCGTCATTTCTATAGCACGTACTAGTTTTATATCATTCGCAAATAATAAATCAATTAAAGAAGTTTCGTTTCGTAAGTTAAAAAAGCTTACTTGATTAATATGATCAGCACCGGTCCATGTAAAACTACAAGTATCATTACAACACAATACGTGCAGTGGCGAATGATCCTGATTTGATCCTTTCGGAAAGATCATCTCCTCTTGTTCTTGTGCGGTACCCAATTGCGAAATACGTTCAAAGAGTTCAAGAGCTGCGGTATAACAGCGAGCTGAAACGGCAGCCATAAACGGCGTTTGGCCCTGACCATCTTTAGCACTCAAAAGTTCGATTAGATGTGGATAGAGAACGGATGAATCGTAGAGCATCATGGAAAGAATGGACACTGCATTGGCTTTGCGTTCAGAAGGATCCATAATTAATGTTGGAGCACCATTGCTGAAAATAAATAAAAAAATGTCCAAATTAAAAAAAAAATTAAACATGTAGGACGACAAATCAAAGAAATATTTTAGTAAAAAAAAAAACGCTTACCTATTACTTGCATTAAGTTTGGAATTTCCACCAACTGTTACAGTGCCACCTAATCCCATTAAACTATCTTCATCACCTGAAGTAGCAACATCAAATGACTCAGGTGGCCAACTATGTGTTGGTATCGAATCATCTTGATTATAAGCACTGCTTGGTACACCAGTAGAAACCTATTTAGATACAAACACGAAAAAAAAAAATTTTTTCTAACGGAAATAAACTATTAAAATGGCATTGACTTACCTCTCTATCAATACCAGATGATGAGCTATTCGAATTAGCACTCCTTGCGGCTCTGCGCATCATTTCTCGCAATGAGACAGATCGAGGTGCTAATACTGAGTTAGAAATGACATTTACGCAATCAAGATTTGAAGCAACGCTAGAAGGCTGAACTGATGCGGAAGTCGTACCACCCGGTACAGCTGTAGGGGGATCTGTAATGTAAATATGTAAAAGAACCTCTTTTTTATTACATCAATACAAAATATTTAAAATCTAAAGTTCATACTAGTGCTGTAATAAAATTCAGACTGCAGAGTAAACTTTAATAATCAAATTTACCTGAATCTGTTTCTTTATTTGAAGTCGGAGTACACATGTTGACGACAGCATGGAATATATTTCTGTTTCCATCACAACGTTCATTCAAAATTGACTGAATGACTCCATTATTAGTATCTTTAAAAAAATACGTGATAAAAATTTCTGATCGGCTAACTGTTCAAAAAATAGTTAATTAACCCGAAATCAGCACATAAATATAAGACTTCGATTATAACTTTCTTTAACCTATTAACGCCGGCCATACTTATTTGAGAATATTTAGAAATATAAACATTAAGCGATATGAAATCATTATTTATGATACTTCAACCTTTCCCATAATATATAAAGGATTCAAATTATATTCCAAAAGAAATTTCCAGATCAATAGGAACTTCTGACGCTACTCATGACAAATGTTTAAATTTTGGAAGGTTTGCCCAAGAAATATGCTAAAATTGTACAGCTTAAGTGGATGTTTTCAAACAGACAAACTTTTAATGAAGAAATCTACTAAAGTCGTTCCCATCTTCAAGAAAGAATATCGTCTAAATCCACCAAACTACCGAGCAATCTCGCTAACATCCATAGTATGCAAGCTTTTGGAAAAAATCATTGAGAACTAACTGATTATCTACACGAAGCCCTGTCGGATGTTCAACATGGCTTACTGCCTCGCCGGTTTGTTAGAACTAACTTGCTAAAATGTGTTGATAGATGGATCTCTGATCAAGGCAGGAACATGCCAACTGTCGAGATGTTATCTATCTTGACACTGAGAGGGTCTTTGACCGGGTACCATTTAATCGATAAAATTAATGAAATCAATGGAAAGTTGTTGACAATGTATAGACAATTTTCTAAAAGCCACAACATTTAGAGTGAAAGCCAATGGTAATCTGTCTGCCCAGTACAATGTTGACAACGGAGTTCCGCATGGAATTATAATGGGGGCCCTACTGTTCGTTCTATACGGTAGTGACATTACAAAAACAATTCAATGTCAAATTAGTCAGTACGCAGATGACACTAAGCTTTATGGTAATCCAGTAACGCAGAACATAGCAGTTCAGAAGGATCTAAACAAAACATACAACTGGACGAAGCAATGACTCCAAACACTTAACGTGTCAAATTGTGTGGTCAGTGCGACTAGGAGTCACAATTCCGGACGACCTGAAATAGGAGAAAAAATAACAACAGTAGTAAAAAAGCAAATTACCTAAACCAAAAATCTTTCTCTGTTATTAATACAACAAATATTGTTACCATTTATAAAACGTATGTAAAGCCTATTCTTGAATTGCTGTACTCGTGTGGATTCGTCATCTGTATTATGAAAATAGGCGCAGAAGTCTGGGCCTAGATACACACAAAAACAGAAGATCTCGCGTCGATGTTATCGAAATGCATAAGATTCTATTGAAACACTCTTCTTGCAAACTTTCCGACATTTTCAGGCGTAGCTCGAACACTCATCTACGTGGCAACATAATCAAGCTACAGACAGAAAGAAAGATAGACAAAGAATCCAAGAAAGTTTTTCATTTCAAACAGAGTGGTGAACTGTTGGAACGCGCTCTCAGACAGTGTAGTGTGTGCAGTGGAAAAGCCGGCTAATGAGGGGTCTTTCAGCTCGCGGCGGTCATAGTGCGTACAATCGAGTGTAAGACACACTAATCAGCAATAAGCTCCTTCTGTTATGGTTCTTAATAATAATAATAATAATACAAAAATACAAGAAACTCATGTTCCCCAAAAGAACATCAACTCATAGACAATGATAAGTCACTTAATTAAAAACGAATTAAGTGAGGTACATATAAAAAAGCAATTTGTAGACGAGGATACTTGATTAAACTCTTGGAACTGTATGTTCATTTGCAAATAATTTTTAAAAATATTTTTGTAAAAATAACTTACTTGCGTCAATTTCTAATTGTGCAAGGACCTGTCGTATGCCTTCCAAATCGCATCGTAAAATTTTCGGCATAAGCAGTTGCGGTTCTAAAGCCAATGCAACAATCGCGACTTGGTTCTTCAAATTGGAAGGAGTGCCTTGCAACATTACGGTACCTGCACCGATGCTACGTACCGGAGGCAAATCCAATGGTTGTGGATCTTTAATTGCGTCCGCACAATCTTTTACAAGCGGATACAGAGTGCCATTGCCGTCGCGCAAGACTGCAATTGTTTCTGAACTCTACAAGAATATATATGATCATATTTTAAATCAGATAAGAATGGGTTGATAAACTAAATTTATTATTAGTATCCCAATATCCTTTCAATGTTTCTCTTTTGCTGGACAAGAAGACG
>WYDF02264371.1:8740-18821 GCA_009867245.2 Adranes taylori
GGACACTTTATATTTTTTTTTTCTTTTTTTTTTGTTTTTGTTTTTTGAAATTGTTGGCGTGGGAAAAGGGGGGGGGGCGGGGGGGGAGGGGGGGGGGGGTCCTGGGGAATACCATCCCTCGGTACGCCACTGCCTACTCCGCTTATTACTATGTTTAAATTAATTTCTTTTCTATATCCAACATCACTTCTACTTTTTCAACTTCTAACTCCTTGCTGTCAATTACCTTTCATTTCTTTCTATTCTGGCTATCAATCCTTTCCTTCTAACTTCCGCCACCATCAATTATTCCCTTTTATATACGAACCCTTCCTTTCCTTTTTTCTTTTGCGCCTCTTTTTCTTATTTCTATTTTATTTTTTGATGTAATTATATTAAATCTATTAAATTCAATTTTATTACGTCGTATCTGAAAACCCTATTGCTTTTGTTCAATCATACATGTTTTTAAATGCTATCACAATTCAATAATTTTATCAACACTTTTTCTGGTCTCTAAGCCAGCTCGACGTTATGTTATTAATTCTATTTAGTGTTAAATAACTGTTTATTTAACACTAAATCCTAAATGATAGTTGTCCATGTTTCATATCTTCTCATACATAGAATTCTATGGGGTTGCATTTCTGGGGATCTATCTGGTCTTAGTTCAGACCACTACGCGCAATGTATCTAGTTTAAGTATGTATGGTTGCAAAATGTGCGAACAATTCTAGGAATCATAAAAATTAATTTTTGAAACAGTCAAGTATATTTAAAATAAATAAAACAACACGTAAATTTATGCCTAGAAATTCTAGATAATTTTAAACCATTAAGACAATAAAATGGGCGTAGCATATAAGTGAATGGTGGATACCGTAGTAAAGAAAGTCGGAGCACTTGAGCTCATATGCGATAAAGCTGTGGTATTTTTATATTTTATTGCGTCTACGAACACCAAACTTGATCTACATAAAAGTATTTTTTTTCAGATGATGCGTGTAATTACATCTTCAAATCAATTGTCTTTATTGGCAAGTCGTGTAGTAACTAGTCATTATTGCACCGTCCAAATGGCTAGCGATAATTTTGTAGAGGATTTCAAGAAGAATCATATTCCTACGAATACATTACAGAAAATGGTCCTTGGCGTTGGATCCGCTATTATGTGTATAACAAATCCACAAAGAGGCGATATGATAGCATGTATGGGTGAAGCTACTGGTAGGTAAATATAAATGTTTACCATCGCTAAATATTTTTCACCAAATGAACAATTAAGAAACTCTAAAAGAATATTAATTGTCCAAGTTTTAAAATGTCATAAAGCAGGAAAATGTAAATTAGAGTCAAAGTAAACAAGAATATGTAATAGGGACTTAAAGGAGAAGGAAAATATAGTAACTACATTTTGAGTATGTAGTAATAGTAGTAAATGTTATATAGTAGTACTAGTATATGTAGTAATAGAGAAGGAAAATCCAAAAGTACACACAGCTATATTGAACCATATCGGGCGTAGGTAATAAAATTAAGAGTCAGAAGAAAAAAGTTGTTTGAGCGAATTTGCAATAATCGGAATAAGTGAGAATTGAGTGCAGAACTTACTGGTAGAGTACGTATGGAAATGGAGAGGAACAAATGGAAAAAGTTGATTGAGTGGACGGAAATAAAGAATTGATAATGGGCTACTGCAAGTACAAAGGAGGCTAAAAGGGAGATGTAACTTTTAGGGTCTTGGTGTAGACCTTAAAAGTTCCATCAGTGGCGTAGAATTTAGGAAGGGTCAAACTCTCACTTGACCCTGTCGTGCGCCTCTGGTAATAGCCAGAAATATTTATTTTACATAATTTGATATGGTATACAGTACCTACACTTCCTGCAAAATTTGATAGGGATACGTCAAAGAGTTTTAAAGAAGTAGGCAAAAATATTTTTTTAATTTTTAAATAAAACACCAGGTAACTCAGTAAGGAGTCACATTTTATCTAAGAGATTTGGGTGAAATCTTAATATTTTGAACTCAGGATTCTCCAGTTTAAATATTTCCCATTATTAATGAAACACCCTGTATATATATATATATATATATATTCCGTTACTTGTTTTTCATAGAATAAGCTTTTATGTTGTGTTAATTTTCTTATTAAGTACATTTTTTAAGCAGTTTGTCATTTTTTTCTTGCAATTGCCATAACTCCAAAAGTAATGATGGGATTTGTTGAAAGTAGTTAGCACTGACCCAATTTTTGCCCCAAATATATGGGTAACCCAGCCACAGTGACTTAATTTAAAAAATATATATGCTCCAAAACATATACAAACTAGGATCAATTATCTTCTTTCTACATATAATGTTAATCTCTGCTTGGCACACATACACAAAAAACTTTTAAAATTGCTTAATTGACTGCGATATTCATATATCAAGTTTGTGTGATACAAATTAAGGGTCCAATTAACCGAGTGGGCCTTAGGTTATGTGTAGAAAAGAAATAATAAAATTTTTGATAGTAAATGGTAAAGGCGATGAAAATTTATTGATGTTTTTGTTTCAATTAGTTTTCTTTGATTGTAGAATTGTACGAGAAAGTCCTTGCTTAGAATGTTATACATTATTAAATATTTTGTATTTCTTACAGCATGTAAATAATTAATTTAAACATGTACAAAAATGGTACACATATGTATTTATTTTTAAATTAATACTACATTGAAGGAAATAATTAAACAAATAAAATATTATAGATAGTTGTATTAACATATTGTAATTTTTTAAATAATCAGAATATTATACTCAGGTTTTGATAACAGTAAAAAAACATGCTATATTCAGAAACCTATAAACAATGCACACAAAAGTGCTATATTTGTAAATACATAACTTAGTAAATATTTATTTGGAACATTTAGAAACAACACAGTACAAAAAAATAATTTTAAGTTTTACCAGTTGTGTACTTATATAAATCAAAATGAGAGCTGATAATACTTATAAAAAATTACAAGTACTATAGTTTATTCTCAAAATACATAGCTGCAATTCAAATCACATTGAGATTAGACCCAACAGTTCTGATTTGATATGCTATTAATAAATAATTTCTTATAACGAAGCGCTTCGTATAAGTTAAAATCAATACTAACACTATACGAAGCGCTTCGTTTCGCCATCATTGTGTGTTCGCTAGTTGTGTCTGGCACGATTTCAATTATGTCGCTGTTGACGAAAAGACATGTTATGTAATGATTGTCGAAAGCAATCATTTCGACTTTGCTATCCTTTACTTATAAAGGTATGCTTTTTTTGCAATGTACGATTCATATTGTGTTAGCAAAAGATTAAACTTAGTAGTTTTGTTTCGTAAGTTGACTAAACAGTCAAGACTAATAAATTATAAGTTTTATCAGTTTTGTACTTATATAAATTAAAATAATTAAAGGAGAGCTAATAGCACTTATAAAAAATTACAAGTACTATAACTTATTCTCAAAGTACACAGATATCAGTATATACCACTGGTAGATACTAGTGACGGGCACATATTGATGGCAAAATGAAGCGCTTCGTATAGTGTTAGTATTGATTTCAACTTACAATATTATTTATCAATACATTCTCACATCACAATCATCACAACTGTTGATTGTGATGGTTCTAACATCACGGTTCTAACATCACAACTGTTGGTTCTAATCTCTATGTGATTTGAATTTCAGCACTGTATACTTTGAGAATAAGCTATAGTACTTGTACTATTAGCTGTCATTTAATTATTTTAACAAAAACAAATATTGCCGTTACATAAAATGTTTCAAACAGGATTAACTTGATTTAAATTACTGATTATATCATTATTAAAATATCAATTTATTTAAATAAATTCGTTTTTTACGTTGTAATAGTATCTAGATACGTTGTAATAGTATCTTATATTTATTCATTACTAACATATTCCATTTTTTTGCGAGGCAAACATAAAATAAATTTATAAATAAAAAAATGTAAATAACACGGTTTTATTTTAGAATTTACTACAAACAAAGGGATAATGTTATGTCTTATTGACATTTCTGTTTTTTCTTCGGTTTACTTTAATAATTTTTAATAACATAACGCCTAAGCAAAATTGGTAAAACAAAATATCAACAAAGAAATTACCAAAAAACATATAATACAGAATTTAGATTCTCGTGAATAGGTCTGAAAATAACCGTCGAAACGTCGAACAAAGCGGTGGTTTTTTATTAGCTTCACATTCTGTAAACGTCTTATAACAAGGAACGTTAGACATTTTTCATTTACGTCCCACGTGTTCAAGTGTAGAGCCATGTTAAAATATTATACGTAAGACAATGTGACGTGGATTGACGTGGAAACAAAATGTCGACATGCATATTTATATTTTGATATCTACGTAAACATGATAGTAGAAAATTATATCGCTTAAAAATGGAACCATTTTGTATAATTTCAACAACAGAAGGTAAAAAAAAGGAAATCGTATAAAATAGGTATGTACTTGCAAATTAGTAGTTTCATTTAATGAAAAATAGTTAAACACTCAATTACTTGCTTGAAAGAAGGACATCTTTGTGTATGGACATTGCAACTTTAAAAAATCTCAATGAGTAGTTTTAAAGCTTGTTGGGATGAAATATATACAGAAAATCATTTTTAATTAAAAACTAGGATTTTTTTATTGCTAAGTCATAGAAAATAAGTATTTTTTTAAATATATAAACAAATTTTCACATAAGGGTGATGAAAATTATCAATTTTCGAAACCCTATTATTTTAGCGTACAAACATAATATATGTTTATGCTTAATATTAAAGATTAGAGAATGTTCTTAAATTTTATTCTAATAACATGATTCGATATGACATCCATTCCATATAATAAATTTCTAACTGACTTTAAGTATTAGTTTTTAAAAATAGCCTTTTCGCAAATAAATGGTTGATCTTTGTAGAGAATTGTCTAAGCTTCTAAATCGCGAAAACGGTATATTTTTAATCTTGTTAGGGGTGTTATGTTTTTGTTGAGGAAGTCCATAATAGGACCGTTCCAATTTTTCCATTGGTTTACGTGCCGCACAAATTTACACTTTTGACATTTAAATATATAACAGATTACACGAGTAATGTGAATATTGAAATATGAAGTAAACTGATTTTCTTCTGAAATTTTCAGGTCAAAATGCGATTAAACATATGTATCAAGAGATGACAAAGTCGGAAGAAGGTCGAAGAATTTTAACTGAGAAGCCAAGAGTTAATTCGCGTACAGTCGATTTGGAAAAGCTCAAGTCATATCCCGATGGAACTTTAGGAAAAACGTACAGCAATTTTTTAGTTGATAATGTAAGTATTATTTACTATTACACTGACTTATTTACTATTATAACTTTACAGTGACGGATTTAACCTGGTTGGGGCCCAAAATGCACAAATTTATATATATATATATATATATAATAAATTATTTGTAAATGTAAGACAAAGTATTGATACATTTTTTTACAACAAATTATGGGTGGGTACATGCTCACTTAATTTCAATAATATTACCCTACAAACATTCAAAAACACTTAGTCAAAATTACTTTTGCCTTATACTTTACGGTAAATGTTCAAAACTGGCCGGGACCGCCCTGGGACACTTGCGTTTTGCAATTACAGTTGTACTGTACGGTCAAGAATTTGCATCTTTCAACTATTGAGGAAGAAATTGTCAACGAACTAAAAGAAAGAAAATTCATGATTATAAATATAATTCAAAAACTCAAGAGAACAATCTCCAATCACCAGGTGAATCACATTCGCTTGCCATTGTAACCTAACTTTTGATAGATCAGAAGATATTATCAAAATTTATGGTATACAATACATCAATCACATGAGAGTGAAAATAGAAGCAATAAGGAATACGAAGCTCATTCCTTAATGTAAAAGATGTCAAAGACAAGGTCACACAGGGATATTCTGAACACTCGCCTGTGTGAAATGTGCAGGCGAACACCTAAAAATGACTGCGATTATAAGTAGTATTCCATTAGCACAATATATAGCTAAAAACAATCCTTAGCTTGTCCAAATGAGATAAACAATTAATTTTATATAATGGAAATTTTTGCGAAATTAAAGTTGAAAAATTTTACTAACTACTGACGAAGATCTTCGTTTCGCCGCTCTGCGGACTCGTCAGACTAGTAACGCAAAATATTCAACTATATATTGATATCGGACTCTCATTAGTTCAATTAATTAATAATCGCAATAAGCAATTCCTTAATAAATCATACATTCAATGAGAAATCCTCTAATAATATATCTAAATTGACTAATCTAATTCATCAAAGAAATATAATATGTATAATTAAATATAATCTAATATATATTACTCAATCAATTAATCATAGTTAATTAGTTAAATTAAGAAGAATATATATATATATATATGTATGTATGTATGTATATATGTATGTATATATGTATGTATATATAGTCCAAGTTGTAATCGTAATACGTACAATAAAAATATAAAAGCTAGGAGAAATGGCCAAGACCGACAGCTTCTACAAACCTACATACATCTATACAAATAAAAACCAGTTACGCGCCAAGAAGAAGCAAGCGTCATATGATCATGTCAAAAGCTTTGTACTTGCCGCAACGACAATCGGCTCGTTTGATCTATGCACAAATACATTGTTGTATTGAAATTTTACGATGTCTAGTTTTTTTATGAACGAAGACGACCTTTTAACGTATATTTTTCTTTTGTCGGCTTATGCAAGTTTGGACAGGAAATTTCATCCTACCACAATTCTCTAAATGTTCGTTAGGCTTTTTACTCTTTTGGCGCTTAACAATCTGATTGGATATTAGTTTAACGTATTTTTGCGGGCGTTTAAGGCGTTTTTCTATGACATACTTTGATATTTTGGCCGCATGAAGCTCCTATTTCCACTGCTGGTGTGACCACCTATTATAAACTACAACCACTTGCAGTTTCACTATATAACTGTCAACGAAATAATGCAACTTTGATCCTTAAATTTTCTTAACGTATCAGGAAGAAAATTTTGATTGGTCGGAAGTATAACTTTCCTAAAAATTTGTAGCAGAGACTTTTTTCAAACTCCGCCTTTTTTGCGGCAGACGCCGTCGAAAACCATCGGCTTAGATAACTAAAAATAACAATTTCTAAGTCCATTATATAAGATTAATTGTTTATCTTATTTGGACAAGCTAAAGATTGTTTTTAGCTATATATTGTGCTAATGTAATACTACTTATAATCTCAGTATGTATCAAGCACAAACAATGGTGGAAATTTCAAATACTTAAAAATGAGCCCTTGCGTGGTTTTAGCCGTGGTCACCTGGTCTCAACTTTTGTTGGAACGTTTATTCCTCATTGCGTCGGTATACGCCATGCTTGCTTTTAGCTCTCTGATTCACAAAGTAGGGCGCAAATTCCGACTTAAATCATAACCGACTGCACATTTTGGCGCTTTTCGACGATTGCTTAGGCTCCTGGAGTATGATCGTACCACCTCTTTTCAGGCGGTCTCTTTCAGGACCGAAATTTCTGAACTGGTTAATTGCTTTTAAGTTATTTCACATTGACGTTTTTTCTTTTCCGAAGTAGCAGCACGTTGACATGTTATTCTCTTTGATATGTTATTCTCTTTTATACATTTAGGAAGTATCGCCCGATGAACGAAGTTCTGTGAAATTTATTGATGACGTCGATATGGCTTATGTGATGCAAAGGTATAGAGAAGTGCATGATTTATTCCATACGATACTCTACATGAAAACAAATATGCTGGGTAAGTTAATACTGTATGTTTACATATTTGTAAATACATATTTAAAAATGTCTGAGTGTTTATTTTAAAAAAAAATCAGATTTTCTTGTGATAGTGTTTTATATTTTTTGGTACACACTATATAACAATTTAATTAGATTTGACATATTTTAACACGTTCGCAAAAAGGTAGTTAACGAATACGACTATCTTTCCAGTTCTTCAAATTTGTATAATACTTTATTAGGCACATTTTTATGAGACGTAAACTATGATATTCTTGTAAAATATCAATGCCATTTTAAAAATACAAAAAGCTCTTGTATTTTTAGATCTTTTTTACTCTTTTTATGATTCTATTCTACGTTTTGGGACTAATTCTTATCTTCTTTCAGGATTGCGTATTTCTAATCGTCTAAATTAAGTGATGTTACCCACAAAGTTTGATTTTATTCAAACCGCGAGAAGTCAATTAGTAGACAATACGCATATTGAGGTTATGGACATTTTGCAACTGACCTAACAGGTTTTAAGCAAAATGCAAAATATCTGGCAGCGTCGAGTATGTGTAGATGCATTCGCCAATTTGACTAGTCCCAGCGACTTGTAGTCAAAGTTGTTATGCAAGTATACCGTAATTGATAAATTTTGTAGATCTTAATTCATCTGAAATAGTTAATTATTTCATTTTTTACATAAAATTTTCTCTGAATACAGAAAAACTTTAAAGGAAATATAAACTTTATTTATTTGTTATTATAAGACAAAGAGTACTGACAACGACTATTGTATTTTACTTGTTTCTTCTTATATTTACTAGAATTACTAATGCATTTTTTTGGCGTAACCCCATTTGCCATCGATTGTTTGTAAACTAATGTCTTCATCCATCCTTTATATTTAAAAAATCAGCTTCGTTGGGCTAAACCTTTTGGTGAATTCGTCATCGCACAGAGAGGAGGCACTGGAAGTGCAGGGGGTTATCAGAATTTTCTATATAGCATCTATTGTATAACGTATTTTCTTATTTCAACTACCATATTGGTTTTTGAAATGACAGCTTTCAAACTGTCAAACGAAGGTAAGAGGAATGGTGAGTGCAACCTGAATCGTCCGTGAATTTATATTGAGGCCAATTATTTAATAATTCTGTCGCATAACATCACGTTCTTAACGTTTTTACAATACATATAGTTTGTTTTGTATCCATTTTGAACGCACTGCCACTTTTAAAATACCTTATGTCATTTTTCCCATGGAATACGCAGGCAGGCATTACGATCTTGCCTAAAACCTGTTAGCGTCTGCACAATGTCTAAAATCTGCGGATTGTCTGCTACAATAGACATCCAGATTACCTAGGCATTTCGTCGATTGACTAAAATCGTATTATGCCGGTAACATATATATATATATATTGAAATTTGAGGTTTCCGCGAGTGTAATGTGATGAGTAGTTGTTGTTGGGTTATATCTCGCCAGACTTTCTCTATGCCTTTACAATGTGAGATGTAACTGGCGAAACGTTGGCATACTGAGATGCCTACTACGCGAGATATAACCCTGAAGGCAAACTCCTCAACAGATATATATATATATATATGTATGTATATACATCTACATATATTTAACTTATAATTACTAAGCTGCAGGTGCAATAGTTTAAATTAATATTAGAAATATATACCGGTAAAAAAGACCAATAATTCGGTTGAATGATAGGCCAGACGTCTAAAAAGAATACCATGAAATATCTCAAAACCCAACAAATTTATTGTGTTCTTATATTATAACGAAGAGTCTTTATAGCTTTGTGTATTAATTTTTGGATAATGAAATTTCTTGAGTAAAAGACCATATCTTTATGTTTATTTTTACAGAAGACACTCGTGGCCTATTTTACATGATATTCATGAAAGTCTAATTTTGATATTATTAAACATACAATACCAAAATTAGATTCTCATGAGTATAACGGATAGTAGTTGTCGAAAGTTTTTCCTCAAAATAAAAAAATAGGTTTTTACTAAAAAAATGTTATTACTTTATCAATAAATTAAGAAACAAAAAATCATGATTTTTTTATGAAAGTTACTAATGTTATCTTTTTTTAAAAAAATCATAGTTTCTGTAGATACTGTTTGTATTAATTTTTATACATTTAATATTTGATGAACGAAATTGATATCGGATGAAATGACTGTATTTGTATCTGGCACTTCGATTAGGTAGTAAGTTGGAAAATGTAACTTGTTTTATTTTTGGAATTGCGTCAT
>WYDF02264382.1:0-18821 GCA_009867245.2 Adranes taylori
GGTGAATGTCGGAGTTGATGTACAGAGGCTATGAAGCATAATGAGCTATGTATGACGCATGTACACCATTCAGAAACTCGTTGTTGATGCCACGTATGTCATAACGGATGATAAATATAATTAGGCTTTTATGCCTTCGATAATTTTCACTTCCTATATCCAACGAACGATCTTAATGGCCTAACGGACTTTCTTGGTTACTTCGAAAACCTTTTCCTGATTTTTGATTTTTGAGTTTTTGCTGTTGTAAAGCTACCACCACCTTTCAGTACATGCATATTATGTACGCCAACATGCACACGTACATTATGTACAGTTTATGTACACCAAGAGTTTGATATAAAAGGCTCCTATAGTTCTGCATGCACTAGATGCATTTTGGGTATTGTAGCAGTCACTTTCGACCGAGCAAATTCGCACGTTTTGACTAACATAAGTCTCTTTAATGATCAGACCAATCTTTTAACACCGAGCATCTATTGCAGTATTAAGAACGGTTTGCTAAAGTAAGCGCCAGGCTTCTTTTATTTAAATTAAAAATCAAAAATCAAGTAAATCAATTATCAAATCAGTTCGAGGTACCTCAGCGATGTATTGCGATAAGCATCAAATCAAACAGCATTACTTTTCAGCAGAATCTTCCGATTTGCATATCACTTATTTTATTCTACATATTTTTCTCGTATTTACATAGTTTCTAACTCCCCTTACCCACTTTTTCTAACCTCCCCTTAGTCACTAACTGCGTCCTCGGTACAACCAGTAGCAGACCGGCATCGACGAAGCTAATGAAGAAGCCACGACCAATGGGTCAACCTGCCCACCAATCTTACATCATCAACGAATCAACCTCATCGACGAGCCAACGTCACCAATGGTTCGACAACCCCAAGCCTAAACAACCATACCATCTCCATTTGCATGCAACCCAATACTTCATTTATTTCTGAGATGAGTTTAAGCCGCATCAATCCGTTAAAATATATCATCTTTATTGATATCAAAGCCATATGTAATTTTTGAATCTTTGAGACTGCTTCAGTAGTAAGTTATTTACGAAAAATGAAATTTGATCAGCTGCATATGAAATGATGGTAGTGTTAGACAGAGTAAGGAATGATCTCGACAATTAATAAAATTAACGAGATCGTTCGCAAAAATTAGATAGAGTGCAAGCCTGAGTATGGAGCATTGGGGAGCATCCAACAAGACGCAGATGGCGTTCAAATAGATGACATGAAAGTCATCCTGTAAGATACGATTTGAACCACTCATTAGTGATGCGATTTGTACGTAACGAATGATAAATATTATCGAAGGCTTTCGAAGATCTCCAAAATCTGGTGCATAAATTCCGCGAGTGCAGTTTCCATAGAGACGCATTTTCAAAACGCTGACACGAATTGAAGACATGGTATTTGTCGAGGAACGCAACCATCCTGCTATTCATAAGAAGCTACATAACTTTAGAGATACCAGAGAGCAAGCTGATTACTCTATAATTATTGAGATCCTGAAATGATAATGGTGATCATTTGCATTTTCATGTAGTTATTTTAACAACTTTGGTCATTTTCTACTATTCAAAATAATTGTCAAAAAACGTAAGTTGTTTATTTCTATATTCTTTCAATCTTACGATGAAGCGTACACGTAAAGTACCACATGGAATGTACCTAATTCGATTTTGTACTATTAAATAAATAACTTTCCTATGCTGTTTGAGAACTACACAATGTACCATTTAACTAATATGTAACGGAATTAAGGTCTCACGGCAGTGGATCTTGTGTTTTAAAAAAAATATTTAATTTTTCTGAAAATTAAAATATTTTTATTTCGTTTCAATTAGTTTTATTTTTTAGGTACAATACATATATAAATTCGTTGTTAAGGAACATATTACTCTAATAATTTGCAAAAGTTTAAGCAATTTATTTAATGATTAATTACTAATTTCAATTACATTACGTTTCGATGAGTTATTACTTTATAACGATATTTTATTACATAATAACGTTTGTACAATGTTGAACTAATCGCGTTATTCTACGAAGTATCTCTGAAGTAGGATTACGTGAATTAAGATCTCACACCAGTGGACCTTGTATTTAAAAATTGTAAAAATTTATTTCATTTTAATTACTTTTATTTCTTAATTACAATACTTATATAAGTTCGGTGCTAAGGAACTTATTACTTTTAATTAATTGCACAATTTCAAGAAATTTATTTAATGATTAATTACATACTTCAATTATATTACGTTTCGATGACTGATACGATATATTTTATTTCAATATAACGATTGCACCCTGTTAAGATAATCGCGTTATTTCTTGAATTATGTCTTAATTACTTTAAAAGCTTTATAAATACATTCAGCAAGGCTAACTAGAATGTTTTAATAATTTATATAAAACCTAAAACAATTACTTAATTAATATTACTGACTCCACCCAGATTGTTATATTCATACGGATGGTTGCCGTATGAATATAATAATCTAGCGCAGTATCTTTCGATTCAGATCAATTCTGAATCGAAAGATACTGCGCAAAGTGCGTTATTAGCTTATATGCTATCTGTTCGGGTTATGCTCGTACGCTGCTGGTGTCTCCGAGTATGTACGAAGTATGATTACGTGGTGATTTAGATTGACGTCAATAATTAACATGAAGGTGATGCTTAGAGTTAGGTTCATAACTAGTAATATAGCTTTATTCAAATTTACTATGTTATGTTTGTTACTATATTTTGTCCATCGGCACTTTTTAGAGTCAATATGTATACTAAAGTTGTTTTGTGTTAATAAATGTATCACAAAGAACTGTCAGAAGTAGTTAGTCGACGAGATATGGTCAAATAATAAGCTGAATTATCAGTTTTCTCGAGTAATCTTTATTGACTCCTTAATGTCAACATTGCCCCCTTCAAGGTAATCCCCAATGGACACAATACACTTCTTCCAGAGTTTTGTCAACTCTTCAAAGTAAGTTTGAAATTTGATTTTCGATACGTCGTTTAATTGCTTAGCGATTCTAACTTAATATCGTGAAAATTGGCAAAACGTCCGCCTTTCATAGTCTTTTTAACTTCGGGAATAGAAAAAAGTCGCAGGATGCCATGTCGGATATAATTGGAGGCTGCAGAATCATAACGATGTTATTTTTTACCAAAAATTCACGAACTGTGCGCAAGTGCATTATCGGGGTGCAATCGCAATCACCAGGACTTGCCTCGCCACAAATTGGGACGTTTGCTTCAGATTGCTTCATGCAAACGGCGTAAAACTACTAAGTACCCTTTGTTGAACATACGATCTGCCAACAAGAACTTATGATACACTATGCTAATGACACTCTACACTAATATCAAAGAAAACTAATCCATACACCCATGTTTCGTCACATTTCAATAATCAGCTCATTTGCAGCGTTAATTCAACACTGCTTTTGATCTAAATTCAACAATTTGAAAACAAATTTTGCGGCCACTTGTCTCATACCCGAAACATCTAAAATTGTTGTTTGATATGACCCAAATTAAATGTCAACATTTTTAGCATCTTCTTTGATAGTAATTCGGTGGTTGTCCATAACTATTTTCTCTATCTATTTATCAGTTGTTAATATGTGAGGACGTTCAGGACGCTCGGCATCCTTAACATCTTCGCAGCTCTCTTGGAAACGCATGTACCACTTATAAATGCTTGTTTTCTTCATTGATTTACCAAAAGTAACTTTTGACATGTCCGCCAAATGGAGGCATTTTATTGTACGTTATTTGTTCTAGTATAAAAGGTAAGAAACATTATTGCAAATTAAATAGAATTCATTTAAATATTTCAGTACTCCATACTTTTGAAAGTGATAGAAAAACGATTAAAGAACAAGGACGTAAAAATTGATAGAAATTATGGAGTAGAAATTATGCAAATATGGAGTCTCTCTTTCTTAACAACATCGGCGGTGAAAAAAAGGAAGTAATATTTTAAATAAGATTTATAATATTATTTATGAAAATAATATTACAATATTTACTTACTACTTTGCGCTACAGCCCTTGCATGGCTTAGATCTCCTGGACAATCTCCGCTCACTCTTCGCTGTTCACTGCTTTTATCCTCCATCTTATGACCCCCGTCCTTCTCAAATCTTCTCATTGAAAAATTTCCTATGCTATTCTCCGTCATCCTTTCTACGTGCCCTAACCATCGCAGGCTACTACTCTTTATTTCCGCTACAATATCTGGTTTGTTATACAGCCCTCTGATCGCCATGTTATTTCTAATTCGCAATAATACAATTTCATTCTCTGGTCCATTGACGTGTCTAAGTATCTTCCTTTCCCATCTCCGTAACAACACTTCATCACCTTGTGTCATAGTCCAAGTCTCTGAAACGTACATCCAAACCGGTATCAGTACTGTACGATTAATAGTCAGTTTCAGATTTCTACTAAAACTTCCAGCTTTGAGTACTATGGCTAAAACAAGCTAGCTCCTATTATCAGCTGCTATTCTAGCAGGTATTTCTTCTTTCATATAGTTGTTGTCAGGTAGCATTGAACGTAGATATATTTAACGTTCTTTCTTGCTCTAATTGTTCACGAATACTTGGTTTTTGACTGATCACTCGTCATTCCTATCTCTATCCCATATTTTTTAGTTTTCCAAACTTCTCTTCCAAGTCCTTCATTCTAGATAGCAAATCATTATAATCTGCATGTGCAAGATCTTGTGTCATTCGATTAAACAATGTTCCACCTGGTTTACTCCATTGCGATTATTTGTCACAACCGTTGTATATTACAGTGCTATATTTTCATCTTTTCATAAGTTGGCATCATCAAAGATTTATATTTGAGGCTTACCAGGTAATAATCGCTATCTCTATCTGCACCTCTATAACAGTTCACTACTAGCATATCTGAAGCATGCCTTCTATCAATATGCACATGATCAATTTGGTTTTCTTTGATTCCATCAGGGGAGCGTCATGTTACTTTCCTTTTGTCCTTCAATTGCATCCATGTGCTTTTAAGAAGCATGTTGTAGTCCATTCGAAAATCGATCAGAATAATAATACCATTATCGTTAAAAATCTCATGCAAACTCTCCTTGCCAGCTATTTTCCTGTAAGCAATATCTCTTCCTACTTGGGCGTTACAGTCCCCTATAACCACGTTCACATCATGGTTTGCCACAGGAATTAACACTTGTTCCATAACTTTCACTCTAAATATACAATATGGTTGTGTTGTGTATATATATATATATATAAATATATTTATATATATATAATTATATATATATATATATACATACATAAATAAATAAAATAAACGAAGCTATTATAAGGAAACATTTACTGTTGTCTCTAATATTTAGTAACTTTCATTCATAGTTGAAATATTTTCTCTAATAATTTTACTATCAATTTATATGAGCTAATAATAAATTTTGCAATAATCGTGTCACGCTTAATATCAATGAATACATTTTGCGTTTCAGATGAAAATAAAAGTTTTAAATTTTGATTAGTCGTAATTTATCGCCGACTCTTCCTGTATCTCCTCGTATATCCTACGCGTTTTATCATTTTATCCTTTTATTCCGAGTGACCGAGCATGTGTATTAAAATGAGAATTTCATCCTGTTAGCGTGAGCGAACAGCTAACATGTTGATAGAAAGTTTTTTCTTCTAGCGGGGGAGGGGTCCGTTCGCGGAAGAAAAAAAAATCGTTATAAAAATTATTTTTCTTTGCCTTTTGAAATAAACCTTCGCATTTTTATTGCATTTTTATTATCTAAAGATATTCGTGTTTTATATATTTTCAATAAAACCGAATCCATATCATTTTACTGTTTTGAATAATATATTATGGTTTCATCCTTCAAAATACGATATAAAAGTGAGGCATAGCTCTGTAACAGGGCCGTACAAAAAATAGTTTTTAATCAATAAACCTAATCCACTCTGAGTGTTTCATCATATCCACATATCACACTCCTCAATAGGAAAACCTTCGAGAGAATTTTCACTTCGCGCTTGAGAAACTGTCTACTATGTCTTTATTATCATTCTGCAGGAGCAGGATCATAGCCTCCACGACGTCGACCTAAAAGATTGTTACAGCATTGTTCTTATCAAATCAGGATCGTATGTGACTCGAAGTCCCGAATTTTTCATGACAGACAGTAATAGTGAATCTAAGCATAATTCGGAAATGCGTTAGGATGATCCAGTTTGCTTCTTTCGTTAAAAGAAAGTATTTTTATTGTTCACATTTCTTCAGTTATGAGGACGGATCTTATGTTAAACTTATCTATTATGCAATCGGAGTTGAATTTACAGTTGTCGACATTGCTATGATAGGAATTTTTAGATATGTGCACAGGTGTAGAAAAGTATAGTATTGAAGCGTTGTGATAATATGATTTTGTTAGTGTGTTGTGACTTCTCTCTTCTTTTCCTTGTGGTAAGATGGAAATGATTAAATCTCGGTCCGTTGGATGGTTGATCTCTCTCTTCCAATGACGTTGACCTTCTTGATTTCCCATTGAAGAAGTAGTTGTCAAGGAAGGCTTATGCAATATCTATATGAGTAAATTAAATCAGAAGTGAGTGATGAGAGAGCGAAAAATTCGAGCTAAAATTAGTGAATCTAATATATGTATATACCTGACTTTAATGTTATAAAATTTTGTTACTGAACGCAGTTGAATTTAATTTAATTTTAAAATAAAATGTACGGCGGTTACTGAAGGTGCCAGACAAATTCAACAGTGCGATTTCTCACTCTGCAAGAATAATTTGGTCACCTAATTGAGAATTCGACTAGTTACAGTGTGCGATTTCTCACACAGCAGCAAATAGTGTCAGATCCAAAATGCGTCCCATTCATGCTGGATAGCGTGCTCGGCGCCGGCAGCTCTTGACGTTGACGGAAGCATTTGGGAGGGCTTCGAAGAAATTTCTGCTAAAATCTTTGGGGAGTGTAAAGTTCCTACTAATAGAAGCATCCTTTCTTTAGCTACGAAGAGCAAAATCGCGTCGAGATTCTATAATATAGGTTGTTCTCCAATCGGAATAAAGGTCAACGAGGAATTGTCAAAGCTTTGCCATCTTAAGTTTAAAACAAGAAATAGCAAAAAATTAGCTAGTAGAAGTGGTAGAGTCGTATGCGTTCTTAATGAGATAATAATGAAAAAATGAAATTATGTGCCAGATCAACGGTTTTGGTTAACCGTGACATTTACTAGATGAAGCGTATCAATGTATATGTGTATAAAAACTTGTTTCCCTTCATCTTAAAGAACAACATTCTTCCGTATGAATATAAATGTGTGAGTGAGTGTAAACTCACTTTCTTGTCCCAAATTATACGAAATAAAGCTTTTTCGTATGAAAGAATGTGTAGTAACCGCCATCCGAAACTATTTCTTGTTATTAGTATGTAACTATGAGGACTTGTTAGCAAAATAATAGTAATGATAAATGCGTTGGTGTTTGTAATACACGCTGCTTCCTCGTATGATTGCAAATGTGTGTGACTTCCTCCACGAAGGCTTCTCGATTTTGGTGTATATGTATATGGAGAATATCTTCTTTTGGAAAGCTGCCTATTGGCCGTATTAACTGGCGCTACCGCATAATTTTTTGGTGCATAACACCAGTCTACTTTACGCCATTGGATTAAAGATAGCATTTTTAATTTCGTATATTAAATTCTGTCTTATTGAATTAAATTTAATTGCTCAATTTATATTATCGTAGAGGTTAATGAATTAGTAAAATTAATTTAGATGAGGTATGATAATCCGGTAACAAGATCTTCTGTAGCATGCCCCTTCTTGTCGTTTAAAATAGTCTCACTTCCTTCATAAACTTTATGACTGCTTTTTGGTGTTGTTGCTTGATGTTCGCGGCATTTGCTGGCATGGCCCTGAACTGTATTTGTATGCAACTCTATCCTGCCTCGCATTCACATAAGATATGTTTTTCCGTTTCTGCCTAATCGTTGCATAATCAACATGTAGGGTTCTCAACTTTTCTAATTTTGTGCATATAGTAGTTTACACCACAAGACAGACCGGGGCTTAGTAGTTTACTCTTTGCTCCTTGCCTGGCCAGCTTGTGCGCTATATCATTGCCCTCAATCCCTAAATGTGCTGGTATCCACCATAACCTTAAATGATATGTTTTGCCAGTTCTTTCAGTCCCACGGTCACTTAGACGCACAGATTTTAGCATGTAATACCTTCAGCGCTGCTTGACTATCAGTATGTATATTGATGCTAGTCCCTTTCATGTCTTTCTGCATGCTTTATAGAACACATTTCATAATACATCCTAACAACACAATTCTACCTGACAACCAATTCGGTTTTAGAGAATCACGCTCTACATTGGACCCACTTCTCAAATTCCTAACAGACATAACTCGAGCACTAAACCCTGGTCATTGTGCCCTGGCAGTAGTCCTAGATATTTTTCATGCTTCATGCCTAAGCTCTTGACATGCCAAAAATTTTTGGACCCAATTTCAAAAAATTGGAGCCAATGGAACCCAAAAGAATTACGACGCGTCTATAAGTCAACATTTCAAATATTACCACCATCTCCTCTACATAAGGGCACACGCGGATTTGAAAATCATTATTTTGGGCTTCTGCAAGAATTTGGACAATTTTGCGCCTAAAAAAATTCTCCTAAATTCTATCTTTCAAACGCTAAAAATAGTTCTTCTAAAGCATTACGAAACCTATGACATTTTGTGTATCTTCACTATTATCAACCGTATTACATTAAAATTGCAGTTTTAAATTATCATGTGTATGGATAATAAAACTGTTAAGCCAGTCATTAAATATAAGATAATAGTAATAAAAACAATAGAATTTTAAAGCTAGAGTAAAAGCGAAAAATATATACAGTAAAAAAATCTATTTAAAAACAGACAAGAATACCAACGTACATTGTTTTCGATATTAAAAATTTCCAACTGTAATTAACTTGAATATTTGACAATCGTCCCAAAGTATGAAACAAAGAGTATTTTAACATAAATTTTTTCAAGTTATATGCACCCCGAGGAGATGGAAAAAAGATAGATATGGTGAGTGTATGGAAGGGTGGTTAGGAGAGAAGTGGAAGCTAGTAAACGGGTTACGAATAAAAAAGTGCAATAAATTTGAATCATGGACTCACATTGTTCGGTTGCCTTTTATGATTATTTTAATTGTATTTTTTAACATGATATACAATTCTCATAAAATGATTTTTCTTTCCTGTTTTATACGTCTATTCGCATATGTACAGATATATGGATACATTCGTAAGCTTATTTTCTATGAAAATTATAAATGAACGTGAATATGTAGATTTTTTATTATATTATCTTTTGTATGCACTACAAAAATTTCCTTTCTATTGAAGAAATGTTTTACCTACTTTTATTATTTAATACAGGAATGTCGTGTTATTTTAAATTCCCATTAGATATAACGTCTGTATAATATAATTGTAATATTTAAATTTAGAATGTTTATTTACGTTCCTCTACTTTAGACTATATATTTTCATTTGAGAACAATATTTGGCCCCGAATTATAAACACTTGTAGTTCTTAAAGCAATACAAATTTCTGAAAACAGTTTAATTAGCCGAACATTAATTTTTTCATATCACAGAATAATATAAAAAATTGACACCTTGGGCATCAGAGTGACTTTTATAAATTCGATGTTATCAAAATTTTATCAATTACAATATGAAATAAAAGTTAATACAAGTTTTATAGAAACATTTAAACAATTTGTACGGAAGACTTTGTAATTTTTCGGATACAAAATAACCATCCAAATCAAATTTTTCGAGTAAGATTAACTAATTGATAAAATAGAAAAATAAAAAGAAAAAGCTAATAAATCGTCAAGTTAATAAAGATTAATAAGTAATAATTAAATAGTTATGTGATAAATAAGTAACTCATAAGATAATAATTGTTTCTTATGTTAGACTATATTATTTGGCAAAAAAGAAAAAAAAATAATAAATTTTTTAATATATTAATTTTTAAATTTTTTATAAAATAATAATTTTTTAACAGACTATATTATTGGACAAAGAAGTAAAATGGATAGAAAAATGTCGATTTAATGAAAGTTAAATAATTAATAAGAGTATAATTCTTTCTTAATTTAAAGACAAAAAACTAAAAAAAGATAATAAAATGTCGAGTTAATTGAGGATAATAAATATGTTAATAAGATAATAAGTTAATAATACAATAGTCTTGAAGTTAATAAGATAATAAAGAGTCGTGTTAAATAATTAATAAGATTATAATTCCTTTTCAATTTAATGACTTTATGTTATTGAACAAAAAAGTCAAAATTATAATAAAACATCGAGTTAATGAATGTTAAATACTCAGTACGATCATATGTTTTACTAAGTTAGAGACTTTATATTATTGTACAAATAAGTAAAAAAGAAGTAATAAAATGTGGAGGTCATAAATGTTGAATAAGATAATAAATATTTTTAAGTTAACTTTATATCATTGGACAAAATTACAAAAAATAATAAATTGTAGAATGAATGAAAGTTAAATAATTAATAAAATAATTTTTTTAAGCCGAAGTCTATATTATTGGATAAGAATAAAAAAAGGTAACAAAATGTCGAGTCAATTGAAGGCTAATTAATTAATAAAAAATTTTTTTTAATTGAAGAGTATATTATTGGACAAAAAAGTAAAAAATATATCAAAATGTCGAGTTAATTGAATGCTAAATAATTAATATATACCAATTTTTTTAATTTAAAAGCTATATATTATTAAATAGAAAATTTAAAAAGATCTGATTAATGAAGGTTAAATAATTAGTAGGATAATAATTTTTTTAACAGACTATATTATTGGACAAAAGGGTACAAAAAGATAATAAAATGTAGAGTTACTGAAGGTTAAATAATTAATATGATAATAGTTAAAAAATGTCGAATTAATAAATGTTAAATAATTAATAACATAATAATTATTTTTAAGTTAGCGACTTAATATTATTATATAAAATTAAGGAGATAATAAAATATCGAGTTAATGAAGATTCAATAATTAATAATATAATTATCTTTTAAGTTAAAGACTATAGTATTGGACAAAATTAAAACAGAATATATCGTGTTGAAGGAGGTTAAATAATTAATAATGTAACAATTATTTTTTAAGTTAAAAACTTTACATTATTGAACAAGAAAGTAAAAAAGATAATAGAATGTAAAGCTAATGAAGATGTAGCGCTGATGAAGGCTAAATAATTAGTTACATATAATTTTTTAACAGACTATATTTTTGGACAGGAAGTAAACGATGATTAGAAGATGTCGAGTTAATGAAAGTTGATAATTAATAAGATTATAATTCTGTTTTAATTTAAAGACTTTATATTATTGGACAAAGAATTAGGAAAAGATAATAAAATGTCAAGTTAATTGAAGGTTAAATATTTAATAAGATAATAAAGAGTCCAATTACATAATTAATAAGATTATAATATCTTTTAATTTAATGACTTTATATTATTGGAGAAAAGGGATACAAAGATAATAGTCGAGTTAATGAAGGTTAAATAATAGTAAGATGATATTTTTATTAAGTAAAAGACTATATTATTGTTCAAAAAAGTAAAAGGATGTAATAAAATGTCGAGTTAATAAAGATTAAATAATACTTAGATATTTTTCTTATGTTATTAAACAAAACAGTAAAAAAAGTTAACAAAATATCAAATTAACTGAAGGCAAAATAATTAATAGATAACAATTTTTTAATATAAAGCTTTATATTATTGAATAGAAAAGTAAAAAAATAGAACATGTAGAGTTAATGAAAAATAAATAATTAATTAGATAATAATTTTATTTAAGTCAAAGATGTTATATTACTAGGCATAAAAGTAAAAAAAGATAATAAATTATGAAGTTTAAATGATTAATAAGATAATACATTTTTTAAGTTAAAGGCTTTACATTATTGCACAAAACAGAAAAAAATTAATAAAATGTCAAGTTAGTAAAGATGTATAGTTAATGAAGGTTAAATAATTAATAAGGTAGTAATTCTTTTTAAGTTAAAGGGTATATATTATTAGACAAAAAAGAAAATAAAGTAATAAAATGTCAAGTTAAATAATTAATAAAATGATAATTTTATTTAAGTTAAAGTTATTATGTTATTGGACAAAATAGTCAAAAAAGATTATAAAATGTCGAGTCAGTGAAGGTTAATTAATTAATAAGATATTTTTTTTAAGTTAAAGAGTTTATGTTATTGCACAAAAAGGAATAAAATAATATTAAAATGTCGACTTAATAAAGATAAAATAATTAAGAAACTAATATTTTTTATTAAGTTAAAGACTTTATATTATTGGACGAAAACTAAAAATATATAATAGAATGTCGAGTTCAGGAAGGTTAAATAATTAATGAGATAATTTCTTTTTGAGATTGAATTAGATTGAATAATCAGTAAGGTAAGAATTTTTTAGCAGACCTTATTAGTCAAAAAGGTAGAAAAGATAATTAAATGTCGAGTTAAGGAAGGTTAAATAATTAATAGAATAATAATACTTTTTTTAAGTTAAAGGGTTTATATTATTAGATAAGAAGAAAATAATGTAATAAAATGTTGAGATCCTAACGACTAATTAATAAGATAATAATTTTCTATTAACTTAGAAATTTTATATTAGTGGAAAAAATGGAAAAAAAGCTAATAAAATGTCAAGTTAATGAAGGTTAAATATTTAGTGCCAATATTTATACACTTCTTTAGGTCTAGCATCACTATCATTTAGAGTGGTTTTTCTACCTTCACTCTTTTTCAGCATCACTCTCTTTCCTTTATCACACCCACCTACGCTCCATTCATCATTGCACTTTTCACACATACAAATACCCATGATCCTAATTTTGACTGATTCACCAAACTTTTCTGCCCAATTGTTCTGTAACTACTTTTACTTACTTGGTTACGATCCTCATCTATTCGCTGCTTCCATCATTACCGTTTATCAAGTATTCCAAGTAGTCATACTTTTTAATAAAATCTATCCTATCGCGATTCACTCAGAATATTATTTATCAATTTCTCTCACTTTCTCTCTCTCTCTCTCTTTTGATTACCATCACTTTCGTCTTGCTAGGATTCACTTCCACATGCCTCTAAATTAGAGGTGCACAAGAACTAACTTCCCGGGCTCTATCCCGGCTTCGGGCGCATCCTTAAAGCAACTAGGGCACTTATAGTTTAGGGGGGGCAGGCTCTGACTTATTACAGTGGCGGGCATTTTAGGCCTCAAAGCTCATAAGAGCTTTTTAATCAGAAATAAAAAAGTTTCAGCTGGGTTTGAGCGCGCTGTTTGCAGTCAAGTGGTCCATAAACCAAAAACGGTTGTAACCCATGTGTGAAAGATTTTGAGTTACCTTTTAATTAAATGAATATCCTCCTCGTGATTAAGCGAAATGTAAATTAGTGTAAAAATAAAAATGTACGCTTTCCACATTTTCAGATGAGACTAATATGCTATTTTTTGTATTAAAAAATTGGAATCATCAAACCTAATGTAGTAATGAAAATTATATACTTATAATACATAAAGTTTTATATTCTAAAATTTACGACAGTTGCAAGAACGTGTGAGAAAGGTTAGTCAAATCACAAAACACTAGCATAAAGGTTGTATATAAAACTGATTCAATAACTAAAGAATATAAGAAGTATAAAACGCTTTATCGGTATTTTTGATGTGGAAGATTCATAAAATTTATACGCACAAATTCTTAAACAAATCTTTCGTTAACGCGATATAAATTCCAGAAATGGGCAATTTAATAACTCCTTGCATACTTTATTACCACTAGAGTATTACATCATGAAATAGAAATATATCAACCTCTCCTGATTTGCATTATTTAACACATCTAAAACCCGAAGAAATAAACCCATAATTGTTAAATAATTGTAGTAAAACCATAATTATTTAAAGAAAGTCTTTACTCGATTCTGTGGTAAGATTATATATTTTTGGCGTTTGCTTTTTTGGAACTACATCATAATAAGGTAATTTGCAGCAAAATTTATATGTATAGTACAGCTAGAACCTCTGGACAACTCAGGATTCTCGTAGTTACCTAAGCCCTCAGTAGAAACTGGGGACCGACGAACAACATCAGTTCGAAGTGCGGTCTCACTTTAAACAGACCTGGCGCCCGAGACAAATTCCTGAAGACAGAAATATTCTAATATCTAGTTGTGCCATTATTATGACAAACGCTAAAGCTCCGCATTAGCAGCGTCGCGAGTGGGAGTTCCGATATGTATATATAATAGATAGAAGTAGTAAGTCACATTCGTTTACACAATTTGGATGCAGTTAGACCTAATAAGAGGTCTCCTCAGAAAAATAGTAAAATGGTGGTTTTCTCCAAATTTTATTTTCTTGAAATAACATAGCCATTCACTCGAGATATTTCATGGAATCCAAAGAATAGTCTATGCCACAATTTATTTGATCGTCGATAAATAATGTATGCAACACACAATTCATCATGATGATCCGCATAACGTAAATAAGTATTATAAAAATACGAAGATAAGTATTGTTTCTTTATTATCATGAAAGTTTTATGCTCGTATAATTGCTCTGCTGTATTTCTATTTAAAAAATGCGATATCCGTATTAGAAAGTCTCTAGTCAAAATCGGTTCCATGCATTGTCTCAGCTGCTTCTAGATTTCTTGGATTTACAACTCAATTGTTTTCAATGGTTCTACATGGTAAATAGTCTAATAACTTTACCAAATTGAAAATATCGTCGACATATGTACTTCTATTTTTACCTCACTCTGACTTTGATAGGAAAAGTACTAGTCGTTCGCCAAAATTAAAGACGTTAAAGTTTAAATCAATCATTTCCTTTTTGCCTTGATACACATCCACCTTCTTTACGAATCCATCTTTATCTTGCAAATACCAAACTTTGTACTCTCTTTTAATTGGCTTCATCAGAATATGCATATTGTTTGATAAACTTCTTCGCTTAAATTTAAAAATAGGTTTATCAGCAAGAAGCTCTATTGCACCAAAGTTACGTGTTGAAAGCATGCTCGAAGAATTTGCTAAAATCTATTTTGTAGCATATTTTCTGATAGCCTGGGAACATTTAAGTCCATAGCAGAGAACCAGTAATTTAGTACATTTGGGACTTGGTGGTAGCCCATGACAAAATTTATTCCTACAAAAGTAAGTTCCTCTTTAACTTCTTCAACTAACTAAACGAACTTCAAAGTATGTTAGTCATGTTTAATTTCTCTCCTTTTTGAGCAATGTACAAACTGGACTGGAACAGAATGTCATCAAGAGCTGCATTTAGAAGTCTTAATAAAATGTGTGGACTTGTAGGAGAATCTTCAAATGCTTCTTAGTTAACTACACCAGCAATATTATACTCAAAAATACAGATATGTTTATCCTTTCTTATCCAATTTCTGTCTAGCTCTGTTTAAAAAATTATTTCAGACTGTTTTTCTACAATTCTATCGTATGTTTTCTCTAAATTAGTTAATTGTTGTAAAAATGCTGTAAGGTATACGAAATACCCTTAGGTACTATTCGATGTGCTATCTTGTTCATCATTTGTCCTTTCAGTTTTTAATGTTGTTTCACATATATATTATCTTTGCCATCTATTTGTAATTAGCCTCGCATGTAGAGGAGGCTCGCGTATAGTACTGTGAAACTGCAGCACACCCTATCTCAAAATTTATTAATATACGATGTAATCTGAAGCGGATTCAGATTGGTTAAACCTCGGGACGAGGAAGAAAATATGGTGACCCTCCCCTTAGAAGTCAAGTGTACAGTTTAGATTTTAGAGCCCTCTATACACACATTGAATATGTGATAAATAATTTAGACTATTCATCATACTGAATTATCCATCTCATTCCTAAAGAAACTACAAATACTATATTTCGGCTAAACAGGTGAATGATTGCTTTTAGTGCACCAAAAAGTTAGCGATGTTAATCTTAGCTGGCCCCAGAAATAATTTTGCATTGCAAATTGGAACCAACTTTTAGAAACATTGTACGAAAGGAATTGACGAAAAAAAAAAAAACTTGAGACAAATAGACTATGAAACTGTTACGGAAGAAGAGATAAAATTTAACAATCTGAGTTGTCGTATACCACAAGAATTAATGCGGGAATTTATATTATGGACCAAAATGTACTACTAATAAAGAGGATGCCAGTTAATAGGCTTCCTAGTAGCGTGTGCATATGATGTCCTACTGATCGAGAGAAATTGAAATTAAGTGACAAGAGCTTGTTCCGGAGGTAGAGCTTGTTACGGAGAAACATGAGGACATCTAAGTTATAGTTATAGATAAAGGAAGAGTTCGTGGTACAGATACATACGTAAGAGTCAAAATTGAAGAAATCAGCAAAACAGCTAGACCAAGGACAGTCGCTCTAAGTTGGTTAATTACCAAAACGAAAGGGGTTCATACAACAAAACGAGCAATCCTAAATGGCGTGAAAAACAAATGTTGAAATTTGGGTCAACACAATGGAAATTATTAAAACAACCGTCTACTCAGAAAGTATTAGCCTAATTAGCCGAAGAGTTTTTAGGAATCTATCAGCCAATTCCTTAACGTCATATTTAATGAACCTCTCCCAATGTCATCATGCACGGATGAGGAAAGGGAAATAGTATTGTCGCTGCTGGGAAAGAGATCGCAGAGAAATACCAAAAAAGAATAGTTTTAAACTTATACTAGATGCTCAAAAATGAACAGGAAAGCATACGCTCACGGGAGCTTACCAAAGCTGCTGTTTTGCATTAGCAAGAACAACAATCCAAACTTTATATATATTTCATATGTTCTGCCTGGCAAATTGCTTGGCATTAGAGGCAGAGGATACCGGGAGACAGAATACATGTTTTCAAATAAATTCAGTCTTACCATAAAAGTTATTTCAGTTTTTGGAGATTGTCATTCAAGAAAATCTAATTGCAAATGACATACTAAATGATTTCTTAAGCAATTAAACATAATACTTTAATCAATAAACAAAAATTAGTAGGTCAGACATTTAACGGTTTGAATGTCATGAAAGAGTAAAAAAGGAGGACTGTAGGCAAAATTTTTAGTCACTTTCTAAACCTTGTTTTTGTTCTCCTGTCAAAAATTAAATTTCTACACGTTTCCGTTTTGCTTGCTTTGTAAAGACATGTAAATTCTTTCTATGTGTATATGAACTCTGTTTTGCTATAAAAGTAAAGCTAAACCTGATACTCGTACTACTGACATGTATACTTTAAAGGATCAGTGGTCCTTCCACGTTCCTAAAATGATTACAACCAGTTTAATGAGCGCTAAAATCGATTGGTACTTTAAAGTATCTGCGGGATCATGTATTCCAACTAGAATATAGCATGGCGAGTAGTAAAGTTGTATAACCTCATCTGTAGAATACTTTTTTAAATTATGGAAGATCTTGGATGCTCAAATTCATTAATTTCACATAATACTTTTAATACAGCTAACCCCCGTTGATTTTCATACTGGATGTAAATTTCTTTCAACCACTTCTTCCAACACCTTCATACACAACTGATAACTTCACTCCACGTTTCGTCGATGTGTCAACATGAGTTTCATGGACCGAGATGTTTCGGATTGATAAATCAACAATGGTTTCAATTTGAATTCGCCGGATGCATGTCCGCTGAGAAGAGGAATTAGACAATCCCTGGCGGCTTTAAATCCAGAAGCAGTCATCTCCTCTATGGAAATAAACGTACATGTTGGCATTCGATTCTCATAGAGTTCCGTCACATCTACATTAAAAATTAAATGTGCTGGATCCACAATTTTACAAAACCCCATGGGATCTTTTACATCCTTTTCTATCTCTGCACTAACTGATGCACCAATGCGATAATAAACTAACAAAGCGATGTACGCACTCACCTAGCACTATAACGCATCAAAATGAATGGGCACGCCGAGGCAGCAACAAACGGGGGTTACCTGTATTTTACAAATAACATTGTCAATAATTGCTTTCCGTATTTTTCAAACATATAAATGAAATCTAATAAGGAACTGTTCCGTGACTTTAATAACTAAACAATAATTAAATCTGTACTATTATCGGATTCACTTCGGTTCTTTTATTTTAAGTAATCACATAAACAACTCAGTACATATAATCTTTTGACATATTATCCTTCCTTCTTTTGTCAACATCTCAGATGCTTAAGAGAAGGAACGAGACTGCAATAATTATTTTCGTTACGTTTTCGTTTCATACAGAATACGAAGGAATAAATTTAGTCGGGCTCGATCGTGGACAATAATTCACAAAACTTATGCCAATAAATCGGTCATTCTAAGATACCTTTGACTAAAGCATAAGTTCAATTTATCGATGCTTAAAATGCTTCCTTCTCTTGAATCTTAATTCATATTTATGATACTAGATGGACTTAAGCATTTTGCTTCTATAGATATAAATGAATATTTATCAATTTATAGAATTAACAAATGATTGAACTTATTATCGGATAATCAAATTAAAATAAGTTAATAATTTAATAATCATGGACTTTACAATTTATTTGATAATTCAATTCTAATATAACATAAATAGCAAATAATATATATATATATATATATATATATATATAATTCCTTCAACAAGAAAACACTTAGGATTCTAACAAAGCA
>WYDF02264393.1:0-18818 GCA_009867245.2 Adranes taylori
AGCCAAATCGGTTCAGCCGTTCTTGAGTTATAAATAGTGTAACTAACACGACTTTCTTTTATATATATATATATAGATTCTTTGCTGTGGACATCCCACAGAGATGTCAAAGAACGATACAGTTCTATAAAACTTAGTATAAACTCTCTGTCCTCTTGTTTTGTCATATTATACACTTTACTCTTATTATAGGAACCGTGCATCAAAAACTTTTTAAATGCGAAAAAATTACAGTACTGATTGATAAGTTATAACACTGATAGACATTCAATTTGCACAATGTTGTCCATACATGATATGGACAATATTGTGCAATATATTGTATTATTTTTCAAAATCATACAATATATTGTGAGAACCTTCAATCTGACCCATACACAGTCAATAATATTGTGCAATCTTCAATATTGCGCAATAGTATTGAGCGTGTAGAGGTCGCTTAAGTTTGTAAAATTTACAATTTTAGATATATCAATATATAATTATATTTACCGTTTCAGGAAAGCATATGTCATGCCGGATCAAAAGCAAGCAAAGTAACATTTCTTGGTTCTACGGGAAAATTACTCACGACTGGTTTCTCTAGACATTCCGATAGACAATATTCAATATGGGATCAGGTACGTGTTTTATTTAAATTTATATAGTAACCTAAAATTACTTTCCGTTTATCCGAATCATTCATATGTTTCTTTTATCTACTACATACGATTCGTCGTCAAGCAGCAACTGGTTCAGTTGTTTTATCTTTGTTGTTCCGTTGGTAATTTAATTCATTATTTTGTTTGTCATTTTTGTTGTTATATATTCCGTACGCTAATAACCGTAGAGGTTATCCTCTTGAAATTCTTTTGTGTGGACAGTCTGCTGCAAGTGGACAGTCTGCAAGTGGACAGTCTGCTAGTGGACAGTCTGCTAGAAAGAAGTTAATTCTGAGAAGAACAATATTTATGTTGTGTAGCAGATGTTACAAGAGCGTTGACCTAACGACCTTGTTGTAGTTGCTAAAATAATGCCCAGCGATTAATTAATTCCGCTGCAAAACTACAATCCGAAGTATGTATAGTGTACAAGTTCGAACACCGTATAATTATGAAGCATCTTATGAAACGTAGTAGCGATATGGATCAGAATCGAAGATAATACAAGTGCTGGATGAAATAGTTTGTGCTGGATGAAATAGTTAGAGATATGTGATAGACTAGACGAGCAGTGATCTGTTTGTTGGAGCAATTGTAGTACAAGTTTTGAACGTAGAAAGAAGTTCTAGGACTAGTTGTTATCCATTCATTCTAATTATTCATTTTATCGAAGAGTATTTGTTGTATCATTATACTGTAAAACATTTTTAAGTTTTTCTTCTTTCGCAAGTGAAATTCTCTGATGTACAGTTTTATTTCAAAGCAGAGCTACATTTTTAATTTCTGAAGACTTCTTTAGTTCTATTTTTTAAGTTCTCTATTGCGAGAAAAATTTGGTATAGAGGCGAGTACATAGGTATCAAATACACGCCCGTGTTAAATTTTTATCAGTTTTGTAGTTAATGTGTTTGTGTTACTCATTATTATTTTTTTTAGGACCGTTTGGATCAACCTCTATATACGGATACAATAGACAGTTCCTCTGGAATTGTTTTCCCATATTTTGATCCTGATACGAATATTGTATACTTAGCTGGAAAGGGCGACGGAAATATACGTTATTACGAAATTGTGGACGAAGCACCCTATATACATTTCTTAAATCAGTTTTTATCTGGGAATCCACAGGTATGTAAATTATATCAAACTTGTGATATTCAAATTAATAATTACATGTTTGAAAGTACTGAAAAATTATATCTTTTAGCGCGGTCTTGGTTTTATGCCTAAACGTGGATTACGAGTTGACAGGTGTGAAATATATCGGTTTTATAAACTACATGCAACTGCAAAGGGCCTCTGTGAACCAATTGCCATGATTGTTCCACGCAAAGGTGCTGCAAGTCCAAATAGTTCAGGTATAACTTTATATATAATGAAATTTCAGTGTATATCAGCTTTACACAGTGAAAATGTCAGTATATTCATTCATATATGCAATAATGATAACAACTCAATTAACTTGTTTCGCAAATAGATCCAAACATATTCAATCATTCAAGCGACTGATCTTTGATTTTTCCAACAACTGATGTTTGAATTTTGCCACAATTAATATTATTATAAAATATCTGAACACCGTCCCAAAAATTACTGAAACCCTAAACCATCGTTCCCATCAGTTGAAACTAAATAAGCCCCTATCAATATATTGTCAGAATGCAGGCGGAATAAGAACGAAGTTACTGAAAATTTAAACAGACTAGATATAATAATTATAATTGATAGTTGGCTAAATCGAAACTATAGTAATGTTGGGACTAAAATGAAAAATTATAACGTATACAGACAAGACCGCAGTGACATGAATGAGAGAAAACGAGGAGGTGGCATTCTCATAGCAGCTCATAAATCATTGCTATCTAGAAAAATGGTTAGAACAACAAGTAATGTGGAACAACTCTTTATTTACATTTCATTAAAAACGAAACAATAATAGTATGAAGATCACTGCAGTATCATCGAAGATCTAGTAATTAACAATGTCAATACTAAATTCTATATATTCCGAGACTATAACCTTCCAGAAACTAATTGGTTTCCAAAGAACAGTGAGGATATTTCATCGACAAGGAACACGTTACCTCTCACTTAGTGTCATTTGTGATCCCCATCTTCAGTTCGCAGACCACATTAATCATGTGGCTCTAAAGGTCTCGAGATTATTAGGATTTTTGATAAGCAACTCTCATGGAGTTGACATTAATTCCATCAGAACCATTTTTGTTGGAATTGTTAGATCTCAGCTAGAGTACGCCACTCAAATTTGTGCTCCTTTCTCTGCTGTACGGAACTACAACCTTATCCTGAATCATTTAAATCTTTACACACTGGACAAACGTAGAAGCATATCAGATGTTTATCTTATGCACAGAATATTATCCAATAATATATCCTGCGAAAACTTGCTTCAGCGTGTCAAGAAAACGGTTCCCCAAAGATCATTGAGGTCCATTAATGAATTCTTCATTGAGTATCATCCCGAAATTGTGGACAAATTATGGGCCGGTTAATCGCGCACAAAACTTCATTAATCAGTTTGGACCCGATGCGGACAACTCATTTGAGGCCTTCAAGCTCCAAGTCCATATGATACTATAAAGCTAGTTCTCTTCACTATTTAGTATCTTTTCTCTTTTTTATTTGTTGTTGCCTTTCACTCACATTTAAGTATCCACACATAATGTTATATATTTATATTTTACTGTTTTGTATTTTTTGTAAGGGAGTTTTTCGTTTATATATTAATAAAGAAATAAAAAATAAATAAATAAACATCTACCATATTGAAATATCCATAAATCTTAAACGAAGCATATTGTAATTAATGCTTAATTGTTTCATTTAAATATATTTTAACTTTGTGTTCTGATATATTTATAATTTTTTGTTAAAATTAAAATCCTTGTTTAAACAAAGTTATAATATTGTTGTTAGGAATTGGAAGTGTAGGTTTATTAGATCAATTTCATGACGACTTGTATCCTGATACTGCTGCACCCCAACCAGCTTTAATGGCTGCTGAATGGATAAATGGCAGAGATACGTCTCCAATAATGATGTCTATGAGAACAGGTACATTTATATTGTGAATAATACTTCCATTTTTAAAAATAAAAAAATCTTTTATTATTGTTTGTTACTCTCTTCGAGACCTTTGCGGGCTGTACTCTAATCGAACTCTTAAGGACATTAAGTTAATAAAACTTGTAAGTATAGCGGATATAAAACTAATGTTAGATTAATTAGGTTTTATAAGTCGTTAACTTAGTTTAAATAATTTTCTTTCTAAAAAAAAGTTGGCAAAATCAAATTCCGGCATGACATACAACAGTATAGTACATACCGGGATTACAGAGATCTTGATCTTAATAATTCTTACAGCTGACCTGAGCGCTATTCCTTGAAATATAATCTGTGATCTGACTAATGTTGACGCTAAAGTTAGTTTTATTAATTAGAATCTTTCTATTGTAATGGCTCTACATGTGCCGGAAAAAAACAAAATGTATTTCTAAACCATATGCGGCTTGGCTAATCGCGAATGTTAAGTTGTTAATGCTCGGCAGAGATGAAGCCTCAAAAAAATTAAAAAAGTATAAGTTACGGCAAGCTTATAAAATTTAAGGAATTTAACTGACCACTTTTACTATTCGGCAGGAGAAAATAGCATACTATGAACACAATTCCAGATCATCTACAAGCGGCTGAAAAACCTTGAGGAATTTAAAAGTCATTGAGCGTAAAACTAGAGTTTTACCAGCGTTTAAGAATGATCCTAATCAAATTAATTCTTACTTCGTCAATTGGGTTCCGATGTTTTCGATGAAAATAACGTAGATGTTTCTGAGCTTAAGCAATTTTACAATAATAATAAAAACTACCTCAATATATCTGAACTTCATTTTCAAAAAGTAACCGAATTAAATGTATTACACATTATGCATAGTATTAAATCCAAATCAATTGGGGCTGATCATCTCAGTATTCAATTCATTTTATTGTGTTACCCATTAGTCCTAAAATATTTAACTCATTGAAAACTCTGCATATCCTATTGTATGGAAGCTAGCCCAAGTTATACTCATTCCCAAAACAATCAATCCCACCTCATTTTCAGATCTTCGCCCTGTAAGCATACTTCCAGCCATGTCAAAAATATTTAACAAAATTATCTCTCAACAACGAGATCACTTAAACACCAACAATATCCAGATTGCCAATCAGGATTTCGGGTGGGCTACAGTTGTTCTAGTACATTGTCAAATATTGTTGACGATATTATATCGACCACTGATCAAAATAAAAACATGTGTTAATTCTACTGGATCTCTCAAAGGCTTTTGATTCTATAAAGTACAATAATCTATTGATTCTATTGCACTTTATTGGACTTAGTGAATCATTAGTGGACTTTTTTAAATCTTATTTATTCTCTAGATGTCAAACGTTAAAAATAGGTAATAGATTGCCTGAACAACTGTCTCAAATCAGGAATTCCGCAAGGGTCAATTTTGGGTCCTGTATTATATACTATTTACACTAGCAACTTTCCAAAGATCGTAAATTACTGTAAAATACAATGTTATGCAGATGATACCCAAATCTATACGTCATTTTCTAATGAAGTAATACATGCATGCATGCATTAATCATGATTTAGAACGGATTCTTAAATATTCTAATGCACATGCATTAACACTTAATCCGGTAAATATAAATGTAATTCTCTTCTCTAAAAATAAGTATCGCCAATTATTTAAATGTTGCCAAAGAGCAATCTATAGATTAAAATTACTCTATAATGCTAGAGATTTTTTGAGCGAGGAAACGTAACAAATGTTATGTCAGTCACTTGTACTTTCCATATTTAATTATTCCGATGTAATCTTTGTTTTGACACAAAATTACGAATATATAATTCAGAAAATACAAAACTGCTGTATAAGATATGTATGTTGGCTTCGCAAATTTGATCAAAAAGACGGGATGCTAATTAATCCACAAAGAAAGTGTTACGATTTCATCATGATCTGATTTTCTACTACAAAATAATGCTAAACAAATCTCAGCAATTTTACTCAATAAAATTAACTATAGACATGATATCCACAATCTAAATATTATATTTAAAGGCACCATCACACCGCCAGTACATAGAACATCAATATTTCTGGGATCATATTCCTATATTGCCAAAAAATTTACTCTTTACCAAATAGCTTTAAAACTCTATCTCTGTCACTCTTTTGTGACCTCGAGTCGGTTATAGTTTGTTTCTTCTTGTTGCGCCTTAACGCATTGTATACACGCACACTAATTCAATCTTTAATTTTTATATCATCTCATTTTACTTAGTTTTTATTTTTATTGAACTTCAATCTTAATTTTAAATAAATTTATAATTTGGGGTTTTGATAACTCAGATACGTCTAATGCAATATTCTTTCCAGTAATTTTGCGTTTAGTTGAAAAAAGTAATGTACTCGTACTAACTGAGTCCACGTCTAAGGATTTCGAACAGTGTATTATAATGAACAGTGTAATGTATTTTATTATATGCATTGTATATTTAGTTATGTTCATTATTTGCTATGAGTTTTTTTTGTACTCTTACTGTTTCGGAATAGACATTTATTATTATTATTATTATTATAGTCCACGCGCTCTAAAATCAACATATTACGTCATCAAAATCTGACCGAACTAATATACTACCGCTCGTATCAATGATTGAAACCTATAATAGTATATTAACACGAACAAAATGAAAGCAAATATGAAAATGGCGTATTATGCACAAAATTAGATAGGTTCACACTGCCGATGCCTTAAGGGTACACCCCTCAAAACTTCGTTATTGCACATTGTATTGATCTTAGAGCGCGTGGACTGTAACAGATTTTCATCCCGATAATTTTCGAGTTGAATGTGGTACTTTCTGAAACCAGCGAATATACTCTATGCTCAGTAACTAATTTACGGATAAAATTAATTTTTAGCAATAAAAAAATTGTCAATTGTTTAGTTATTTTTCTTGAAAAAATGCCACGTAATTGATACGAGGATGTCTTTTTAATTTTGCATATAGCTTTAACAAAACGCAACTATTTACATTTTAATCCTTTATTGTTTTTCAAAGTCCTTGTCACCATTGTCGTGCACCTTTGCATTCGCACAAACCTTTGCATTCGCGTTAAAGCACTTATTCCACTCTTCAATGGGTATTTTCGAAATGGTCATTTGGAAAGCCTCGACTGCATATTCAGGTGATTGAAATCGTTGACCACGCACTACATTCTTGATGCCAGGAATTGTAAAAAAAATCGTTGGGACTTAAGTCAGAGCTGTACGCAGGATGATCGAGCAATTCGATCTTTTGTGGTTCCAAACACTCAAATGTTTGTCGAACAGTGTGAGAACTCGCATTGTTATGGTGAAGGATGATCCAACGCTGGGAGTTATTTTTTCGCAACTCAGAAATGATTTCTGACAAACAAACGGTTGTATACCAATCAGCAATTACCGTCCTTCAATTTTGTAAAGGAATTGTAGCCACATTTCCGGATTTTGATACAAAAGTTGCAACAATCTTTTTCTACACACTGCGGGAACGGATGACTTTGATTGGGTTCTGCTCATCTTGAAACACCCAAACAGTAGACTGACGTTTATTATCGGATTCATAAGAATAAATCCAAGACTAGTCACCACTGTCGATACTGTACATATTTTTGAAGCGGCCTCTGTTGAAACGATTCAGAGTTCTTGGGCACCAACTGATACGAGCCGCCAATTGTTCCTCGGTCAACAGATGTGGGATCCAACAAGAAACAATTTTTTTCACGCCCAAATCATCATGTAAAATCTTTTGGATTGAGGTCATAGAAATGCACAAGGAACTCTTGATTTCTCGGTAAGCTAGATAACGATCTTCATTAATCATATCGCGCACAGCATTAACATTTTCCTGGGTGACCGCTGATTTTGGTAGACCTGGCCTAGGATCATCGCTGAGATTTGTGCGTCCACATTTGAATGTAGAGTACAACAAGAAATTGTCGATTGATATGGTGCTTTATTACTAAAAACAGCAATGAACTCAGCAAGACATTGCTGCGATAAACTTCTTCGAAAGTTGTAAAAAATTATCGATCGGAAATGCTCTAGATATTCCATGTTTCTGAATGCCTTACTACTTTAAAAATTCACTGTGGCTAAACCACTTGTTGTACTTTGACGAAATTTTCATATAACGTGTCAATATAACGTTGAAGTTAATTTTGGAACCATGTTTTGTTACTTGCGCCCACTATGTGGCTATATGCTAAATTAATCGATATCCCTCGTATTACTGTGCCACGAAATTTTTACTATTTTAAAAAATATGTGTAATATTAATTGATTTTATTTAATTTTCATTTGAACTTATTTTATTTGATTTTATTTTATACATTTTTTTAATGGCTATTGACATTAATACGGCGTATTATAGTAGGCGTCACTGTAATCCGCAGGAGCGCCGCCGCCTTTACTTCACCCATATTTTAACGAATCCGGGAGATGAAAATTGTCCTAGCGTTATGTATTATTTGCGACGTTGAAAAGCCAAACAGTACAGTACTGAAGTTCAAGTAAACTAACAAAACACATTCTAGACGTGCAAGAAAAAAATATTTTAAGAGATTAATAAGTATGCAAACTAAACAACACAAACAATTTAAAAAGATTGTAACTACATCTGATATTTCAGTTAGTCTCCTACATGAATGTGGATTAAAAAAACCGCATATGATAGCCAATACAATCATATTACGAGATAAACTTATTGTAACAAGATTGACAGTGCTGTACATCTACATGTCAGATATGCTTGTACGAGGGTTGCTGCTTTAATTTCGGGATATGACAACACTTCCTGTTGTTTGATGCATGAGCATTTGTAAAAATTTACATTTGTTGTGATAAACACAAGTGACAAAAGTTTAATTTAGTGAGCAGTTCGAGTACAATTTAATTTTAAAGTAACGATAATCGGAACGAAAATATGGATTTAAATCGTGAACATTTTCGAGCAATAATTCTGTTTTATTTCCGATTGTAGAAAAGTGAAAGAGTGGTGGCTGATCTAAAAACTGCTTTTGGTGACGAGGCACCATCAAGAACTACTGTGTTTCGGTGGTATCAAGAATATGGTCGGTGCAATCTTAGTGATGAATTTCGTGAAGGTCGACCAGCAACCTCAAAAACGACAGAAAACATTGATGCTGTAAGAGAAATGATAATGGTAGATCGTCATGTGACATATAGGGAAATTCAGTCTTGCTTTATCATTGATATGAAACAGGTTAATCAAATTTTGCATGATCACTTACATGTAAGGAAAATATGTTCTCGATGGATACCGCATAATTTAACACAATGTAAAAAACAGGATCGAGTAAAATGGTGCAAAGAAACACTCAAACGATTCAACTCAGGTACGTCAAATTTGGTCTACGACATCATTAGTGGTGTTGAAAGTTGGATATATTCTTATGGACTTGAAATAAAACAACTGTTTGGGTGTTTCAAGATGAAGCGAATCCAACAAAAGTTACTCGCAGTCGGAGTGTTACGAAGAAAATGATTGCTTGTTTTGTATCGGAAACTAGGCATGTCGCTACTATCCCTTTAGAAAATCGCAGACCAGTGAAGGCTGAGTGGTACGCAACTATTTGCTTTCCAGCAGGTTTCTCTGAAATGAGAAAAACCAATGAGACTTCGCCCGGACAATACAAGCTCCCACACAGTGCATCGAACAATTGATTATTTAACCACACGAAAGGTGGAATTAATCCTCTATACAGCCCTGATCCAAGTCCAAACGACTTTTATACATTTCCAAAAATCAATTGCATGGTCTATCCCGAAATTAAAGCAGCATCCCTCGTATTTATGTGTGTTTGTTTGTAGGCACATACATATTCGCGCAAGATAATTCGCGTTTCAAATTCCCTTTGGTGGCAAGCAATTAAACTTGTTTCTCGCAGTGGTTATGTTAGTTTGGCGTGGAGCATTGCTTGGATTGTATTTATTTCATCTATTTTTGTACAAGAGCATTTATTATCGAATACGATGAAAATCCCAAACAAATCTTTTTGCTATGTGCCAAATTGTAGCATTAAAGGTGGCATAGACTCTGTCACGTTTGTTTTTTTTTTTTGACATGATGATTCGAAAGTGATGATAAAAAATAATGCAGGAAATTTTGTAACAATGGGAAGGAAAAGGAATAGCAAAATATATGGAGGTGTGTTCTGCTCACTTTAAGGATACTATTTTTATCCTAGTTTTCAAGGTAACAAGTTTTGTAAATATAAACACTTTATTCGTACTGCGAAAAATAAGTTCAGGAATCTATCACTAACGGTTGGCGTTTTGTACATACAATATAGGTGTTGAATCTCAAATTGAGATAAAAAAAATTTATATCTTGTGTTTATTTGACTTTTTAAAACCAAAACCGATTTTAAAACCAATGTATTGTTTGCAATAAAAAATATTATTAGTATTATTCCGTGAAGAAGCACAAGAAGAAGAAACGGGGATGTGAAGAAAACATTTGTAATATGGTCATACTTACTTGCTTGCAGCAAGTAAAAATTTTCAGTAAATTGACGAATGAGTTGACATTACCGGAACACTCAGCTCATCGGATTTATTCGTTTTATACAATTCTTGATAAGTACAAAAAATATCCCCAAATTAAGTCCCATAATTTATTATAGAGTTTATAGGACCGAAATAAGCACACTTCAGCATTTTAATGTAACTATATTGACCAAGTATCTTGGGAGATATGTTTCCTCTAATTTTTTGATATTTTCTTGTGTTCGTCTCACGCGAGATTTCGATGTAGAAGTAAACGTTAAAATCATCTTTCTAGATGTTATAATACTGTCATTGTATAAAAAACTTAAATTTTTATTTTATTTATGTCTTGTTTTCAAATTAAAATAAAAGTATTTCAAATTAAACAAATATTCGAATAGTTTGGTTGTATAGGGGCATAACTTTCGTTAGATGAATATAACGGAAGATTCTTGATTTCTATAATTGCACGCTAGAAAAAAATATTTATGTGAATATATTTTATTCCGTAGGAGAAAGTGTACCAACATATCAGCCACGAGTTGTAAGAATAACACCCACACCGCCACCTAAACCACCTGTTACAGCTATTCCACCTACCACGGCGTTATCTAACAACAACAATAGGAAATTCGCATTTTTATCGACAGAAACTGTTCCAGACTACAGGTAACTAACAAATTTAGATCTTTTCTAAGTAAGTATGTTTAAAGATTCCTCCACATATATGTATTTAAAAATCATACAAAAGTTTGTTAAATGGAATTAATGAAATTAATTTAACAAAATTATTTACCAGCTAATAAAAACATTATTTTATTACTCATAGACCAAAAGATGCACGCATACTCATCGCAGACCAGAAGACTCAGAAAACAACGACAAATCAAAGTACCAAATTCCAACAGCTTCAACAAATATTTACATCTGCGAATCACCATATTAACAATAACAATAATAACAACAATAAAATGGATGATAATCATGATGAAGTTGCTTTATTAAAGAAATTTAACAATTCAGTTGTAACCAACGACAATATATATACAGATAACGAGGTACAGTTTTTATCGTTCATATCTATATAATAATTATGTACATACAGTAGAAATTAGCTTATTCGTCTCTTGATTTTTCGTCACCTCAATTAACTCAACCACATATCACGACCGTTTTTTTCAGTCGTTCGTTTGTACATACATATATACTTTGGTTATTCATCGTCTTTCGATTAGTTTATTCGAATCTATTTTTTTGCTATAATTCAATAAATAAGAATTCTTTATGCCAATGTTTATTTACATTACAGCTTTAAAAGAAAATTATTGATGAATGAGCAAAGAAGTTCATGAAATAATTGGAGTTAGTTAAAAAAAATGAAACGAAAACAATCAGAGGTCTTATTTTTTTCATTTAGACAAAGCATAATGTAATTTTATTTATCTAAGTAAGAATTGTTTTCTGGAATTTATCTCGACTATTTCATTTCAGTCTGTTTTCGTTATTCAAAATCGAAAGTTGAATCAAGATTTTTTGATATTTTTTCATTATATAATAGAACAAAAGTCGTCCAAACGTAAACGAAATGTTTTAGAAATCAAAACCAAATTATAAATTATCAGTGAACTTAAAAAAAGGTGTGAGTGCGACTGTGATAAGTAAGAGATTCAATGTCCTGCGGACTACAGTTAATGATCTAAAAAAAATTCTAACGAAATTTAGGCATATGCATCGCGGATGGAGAGCTTAAATGTACGAAATAAGCGAAGAAAACTATGAAAAAAGCGAAAAACGAGGAGCTAGTAAAATGCTATATCTATGGTTCATCCGGAAAAGAAGCGAAGAGATTCCACAGTCAGGTACTATGCTTATGGAGAAAGCACTCTTTTTTTCAATGAAAAGTTAGTGTAGGTCACAGGTTTCAAGGCGAGCGCAGGTTGGCTCACAAATTAGGCATAGAAGGAGATAAGTGCTGCTCCGGCAGAAGTGATGGAAAATTTTAAAGAAAAAATCTTGAAAATGGTCGAGGAAAGTAACCTTACAAGAGACCAAGTGTATAATGCAGATGAAACAGGCCTGAATAATAAAGCTTTACTCGAACAGACATTAGCTTCACAATGTGAAAAATACGCACTTGGTTTCAAGATGCAGAAAGATCGGATTACTGTAATGGTGTGCGGCAATGCTAGCGTCAAACCTCTTGTAATAATCGGTAAGGTCCGTAATCAACGTTGTTTCCAAGGGATAAATAGAAATGCCTTGCCCTAAAAATATTACAGTAAAAATACGCGTGGATGTCCGAAGAAATTTTGAGATCCTGGTTTCATGACTCCTTCGTACATTTCGTTAGAAGACTTGATTGCTAAAAGTTTACCACCATAATCGGTTCTAGTGATTCATAATGCTTGTAGTCATACCAAGATGAGAAAAAAGCAACAACAAAAGAAGAAACAGAAGAAGAAGAAGAATGCGAATAAAAAAAAGGACAGGAAGAAGACCGAAACATAACCTTTTTATTTTTGCCTCCGAACACCACTCCGCTTCTCCAGCCAATGAACCAATCCGTAATTGAGAATTAAACACGTCGGTATAAAAAGAAGTTCATTTCAAATCTTCTTAAAGAATAAGACGGAAAATGTCAATCATTGATTATTGGAAAACTTACGATATAAAAACTGCAGCAGAAAACACAGTTGATGCCTGATCTGAATTCCGGGAGAAATCGCTCAAGAAGTGTTGCAAAAAATGGTAATCATCTGTTATTAATCATTTCGGCTCACCTCAACCTTCAACTTCAGCAGCTGAAACATCCGTACATCCGGTTCTCGAGTCAGCTATTATTGAAAATAATGCTGCGATAGAGGAAGAAATATGTTCAATGTTGAGATTTACCCATAGAAGAAGTGCATCAATGGCTCGACTCCCGACGGAGGCGACGTGGGTTACCAGATCCTTTCAGGTGAATAAATTGTGGATTGTTGTTGCACCTGAAGATGAAGGAAACGGTTTCGATGTTTCAATAGGTGACAATCGATCTTCCAACACAGATCAATATGAAGAAGCTAGAGTGGCTAGATACCATCTATCACAATTCATCACTTTGTATGAAAAACAGCCAGATGCTGACTACAAAGATACAATGTTGCAACGTTTCAGAGAATGGCAGACACAAGATCAGAAAAGCCAGTTAAACAAAGTTTACGGATTATTTTTCGAAAGAATAATCGGAATTCAAATCAGAATTTATATAACATTTCATTTTCAATTTAAATCAAAATTTCATTTTCAATTTAGATAAAAAATTAATTTTCAATAAAAATAACATTGTTTTAAGAACTTAAAAATAAATTTATAAATTCAAATCTAAATCCAACTTATTTTTTTACTATGAAAAAATATAAACTCGCTTAACGGTCTTTTTGATTTTCCGTCATCTTGTCGGTCCCGTGCCTGACAGATAACCGAGTTTCTACTGTAATGCATATGTATACTATATGAAAAAAAATGGACTTCATGTTTTGAAGTTTTTTGAATTTTCACTTAATACCTTTCCAATATTCACATTACTGCAAAGTATATATACGTAACAGAAAGAGAGGTTAATGAGAAACAATTTATTACAAATTGAAATTTTATAAAAATAGTCTTTCCAATATAAAATATGAAGAAGTTACTATTTTTAAATGCGTGGCCATATGTGTGTATTTTTGTATGTTCAAATTGAATAAATCAAACATCATCGAATCGATTTTATGAATGTAATTCACTGATGAGTTTTTTGTTGTCAGGATCCAAAAAGTGAAGGAAAGCCATTTTGATTTTTGTTAATAATTCAAAGCTGAAGATAAGCGACTTATAGTTTGTGCGATTTATCCAAGTTAAATATTTGTAATAGAATGCAACGGTGTCACATTTAAAGTTGAAACGTATTTTGCGATATTTCCGAATACGTTGCAAATAAACGATTCAAATTAACTTAGTGGTTTAAGAATGTATTATTTTTAGTTCTAACATTTTATTTATTTTATTTTTGGAAGATTATAAAAGTTAACTATAAAAAATATTCGAAAAATTTTTAGAAACACTATATTTTTTAGATTTTCATAACCCTCTCGATTCTCTTTAAGACGATTCCGGTATGTGAACATATAACTTCTGAAGTACAATTTATGCATGATATTCATTGTGCTTCTTTATTATACAACTCTTCTCCCCATTTGAAAACTAATTATTGTAATTTGTAGCTGAAGATACTCATTATAAAACAAAGTGACGAAATTAGAAATTTGAAAAAGCAATTGGAAAATTCCGAACGTACAAAACGCGAATTGGAAGAAGAGGTCAAATGGTTAAAACAATTACAACAGAATAATTGAAAGCATTTTAAAATGCTTCTAATAAAGACTTGTGTACGAATGATAACAATTATAGAATTGTTACTGATCCGAATACAATTTTATGAAACTGTGAATAATGTTTACAGAAAAGTTGAACATATTCTCTTAAGGCAATTAAACAAGTTTATTCTTACGCAAATTATGATGAATTACCGCACCTATAAATAACACCGTATTTCTAAAAAGTACTACAAAGAAACTTTCATTTTTTTTATATAAAAATGTTTTTATTTATATGAGCTTTTAAAAATATTTCACTAATCTGAAGTATTTTTTTAATAACATTGTACAAATTTGTACTACCATTGTCTTTCTAGTAATTAAGTTTACGTCCAATCTAAACAAATTCTTCGGAATATCTTTGACTAAATTTATAGTTGGTTTTTTGTTTAGAATAAAGTTTGTTTTATAGTATCGTCGACGTTTCGATCCCTGTGCTGGGATCCTTTTCAGGACTTCATTATACTAAGCTTAATACATAAAGAAAACATATAAGTAAGCTTTATTGGCATATGCACATCTTGACATTACAACATATATAATTATCGCAACAATACTAACACATTTCAAGGAAACCAGGACGGACTTTTAACATCCGTCTCAAATAAGACTTAGAAACTCAACAAAACTTGAATCAATCAACTGAACTTAACAAAATTGTATATTCTAAATTGTAAACCAAATTGTATATTTACATTATATATTCACAAAATCCCCTTCTATTCCTATCCTTTTCCTACCAGTTCAAGATATTTTATGTTTGTACAATTTATGTTTGGCTGATAAAAATCAATTACATTTTATTCGTTTCGGACGGCAACACTTATAATACTCAAAATCATTTAAAGGAGAAAATTTGAAAGAATCAATAAAAGAATTCAGATTATCTATATACATAACATTGATAATAAATAATTATATGTTTTCTTTATATAATAAGGTTACTATAATGATGTCCTGAAGAGGATCCCAAACACAGGAATCGAAACGCCGACGATATTATAAAACAAACGTTAGTGTAAAGAAAAACAACAATAAATTGTTCAAAACATTACGAAGAAGTTGTTTAGTTTGCATAGAGTCCATCACTAAAGTTAAAGTTTATTTGACGGACAATTTCCTTTCGAAACAACAAATAGTTTAACCGGAAGAAATTTCTAACTTTGATTTGATTTATTAATTTTGGGGACTAACATTGTTGGCGCCTCAGTCCATTCTTGAAAGAAATCTTTCCTATTCAAGGTTTTCCGCACCAACTAAAGCGAGAGGCTTTTTGTCCTTCAGCTGAAAGATGCAGAATGCATCAGAATATAACTTTCTCACGCGCAATATGTCATGCTTATTTGAGGCACCCAAAAGTGTCATATGTTAAAAGTCCATCCTTCCTTTTTTGAGCAACTGGCGTACTGCTCTAACATTTCCCTGAGTAATAACCTATGTGGTTTTGGAATCGATCATGGAATGCTGGGTAAACATTCCCAGTACTAGCATACAGAAACTAGAAAGGCAACCCGTGTATCATTTTTTTTCTCTTGCTTTATTATCAACGATTAAGATTTCTAGTAAGTTCAATTTATCTAGTTATCATAATTTTTTTTTTATAATTGCCAATATTGAATTACAAAGACTTCTTTTTTACTTATTGTTACCATTCGTGGTTTTATTCTTTTTATAATATTTTTGTTACCATGTTATGTGTTACGTTTGTATGTTATGACTAAGGATATTTCTTTATTTTAAGAAATGTCATTTTAATTATAATTGTATGTTTATATTGTAAAGTATTTTTTTATCTATATGAAAAAGATTTATATCGTGATGGATTATTAATTGCCAGATATTATTTAATATTCGACTGTTGTAGAAATTAGAATGTCCTTTTAGTTGAATTAGGAGGACAAATATATGACTACAAATTAGACCCGTGTGAAGTTGGAAATAACTTTTTCTTAGCATTTCTATCCATTACTTTTGTTGGAGGTCGTTCAGAACCGTCCTGTTGTGGATTTGGAAAAACTAAGATGCTTTTACATCAGAACTCAAAACATCTGAGAATTTGAATTTTAACATTGACATGCTGATGATACTCGTCTTGCGTGTGATCTCAAATGAATAACTCCACACATTCGTTTACTGTGCTTCATATGTAGTTAAAAAGTGTTGGCTATTTCAATCATTTTCTATCCTGCCATAAGCTGGCCTTATGGTGAAACGCTTATATTACAATATACTTTTTTATTTTAGTGTTCATTCCAAACTTCTAGCCCCCTATTAATGTTGCGACTGGCAGATTTCTTGAAATATTACAATAGTATATCGGCGGATCTGTTGAACCGTTCTCATTTTTCTGCATACCTTCTGTCCAATATTCTAATCTAAAGTTTTTACATGGGGGCTTTTTGAATTATTGGATTGCTTTGGTATTATTCCTTTGTTATTGCTACCTATGTTTTAGTATTGTGTGACGTTTATCCTGTTTTACTTTTTGCCCGAAAACTTCTATGAATTGCTAACTTGGCCGTAGTCAACAAGTCCGGTTTTATCGTATGTGAATCTTTTAGCTAAATTTACGTAAAATATTAGAGGTATTTTGTAATTTTTAAGAAATACATTTTCTTTCTTGTCGAGCGGCATTGAAAAATTATCATTTGCATGTTGGTGTTAGTTTTCAGCTATTATTGCTCGGTAATTGTTACTAACTTTACACAGGTAGAAATTATAATAAAATGTCTTTTTATAAATAGAAATATTTATGGAATAGAGTAGAATTTTTAACTTTATCAATTTTATAAATATAAAAATAAATAATAGTAATTACTGTCAAATGTATTTTAGAAAACCTTAAAACTAGATTGTTCACTTTTTGCATTTCATGCTGTATTTTTTCTATTTACTAATTATGTATTTCTTCTACCGACTTACATTTTTGAAACTGTTTTATGCGAGCTGTAGTTCTCATATAAAAATTTAAGTTTGTTAAACTCTATGTAAAATGTTGAGAATTTTCAAAATTAATATAGAAAAATTAAATTGTAATTTAATTTTTGACTATTATATAACTGCAGTATTATAATAATTTCCATTAATTATATGAACATATAAAATATATTTATTTTATACAAGTTTGTTTAATACTTGAATGGTTTTATTTTATCAATAAGCCATACTATAATTAATTGCCTATAATACCCTATGACTACTTCAGGAAAATTGAGAAATACAAATAGAACAATGGGACTACTACAAATGACATGAAAATGGAAGTCAAAAGCGCATAAGGAAAATGATCTTCAGCAGCAAATGATACAGTACTCGCTTGTTCGGAGATGAAGATTAATGAGGACCGAGAGAATGCAGAAGTCAGTAAAATTGATGAAATAAATAATTAGGTGAAGGTGATGATCGAAATGAAGCACCTTCAAAATGGAATATATACGGTCCGGACAATATCTCCAGCGAATTAGTAAAAAATGGGGTGAAGAATTGATGGAACACCTCACACATTTTACAAAAAAAAAACGCTATTCACTTCTCAAAATGGAAAGAGACTCTCACCTAAAAAAAAACCGCCTATTAAACCCACAGCCAAAGAACTCACCCCTAGCATCCCAAAAATTTTAAAATGAGATTATTCTTTGAAAACTGGGACTATATATGATACTTTCACATATATCACTAGACCATTTTGAGAATATACTTCACAACTATGTGATTCTATACAGTATTTATAATACAATAAATTACAAGATTCAACCAAAAATGATCAATAAAAGGCAACTACAGTAAACTCTCCCTTAACGAAGACCTCCATCCGCTGGACCCCTTACGGACCGTTTTTCAGTCAGAAATTTCAGGTATATACGTGCCTGTACGTCTAAACCTCCCTTTAGTGGACACTATCAATAATGAACATTGACACTAAATTTTAAGAAAAAATAATACTAACGGAAATAATAATACTATTGAGTAAGTGCTAAATAGAGATATAAAACAATGTTAATTTTCCGACTACGAAAAGTGCACAGACGGACAGATTGCGCCCCAATTGCCATCTGACCGCGGACACACAAAGTTGTACAGGTTCCACAGTTCAATCCTTTTCCACCAGGTTGTTTCATACAACCACAACATAATATATGGTTCAATT